>PVIC010023337.1:0-26911 GCA_004025085.1 Thryonomys swinderianus | reverse complement strand
TACTTACAGTTTATTTCTGAGTGTGTTTTTTCTTCTCTCACATTTCTACTTGTTGAGTGAATTCTATGTGGTACAGCAACAAGGGGCTAGAAAAAGACAAAATTGATAATATACAGGATTTTACAATGTTGTCATACTTTTGTCTACAAAACTATTCTATATGGAAGAATAGTTCATTTGATAGGAATGAAAATATAGCCACTTCACAATTTTTTAAAGAGGCCATAACAATAGTTCTAATTATGATGGTAAAAATATAAATATGTAAATTTTCCACTCAATTTATCATTATTTTTACATATAAAATTAAATACAAGTAGTATATAGTCTGTGTATCTGTGCATGCAAAATTGGACTTGTCTAGATCAATTTTATCAGAATAAATCAACTACTCTAAGTACTTTAGATCTTTTCTGACATTGAGAAATTCTATAGTATAAGGCAGGTTAAGCTAAAGCAAGCCCAGCATCTCAGCTGCTCAGGAGGCTGAGGCAAAATTTCTTGAATGCAGGAGTTTGAGGTTGACCTTGGTGATATAGTAAGACCTGTCTTTAAAATCATTAAATTAAAAATGAGGAGGGGCCGGAGGGTTAGCTCAGTGGTTCTGGAGCCTGCCTCACAGACACAAGGTCCTGAGTTCGATCCCCAGTAATCACATATAATGCTGGGCATGAAGACACGCCCACCAACAATCAACGCCGCATACCACAATGCCGGACATGGTGGCTCACGCCTGTAATCCCACACACGGGAGGCAGAGACAGGAGGATTGCTGAGTTCGCAGCGGCTTGCCTGGGCACCATAGTGAGCTCAGGGCCAGCCTGAATGACAAAGCGAGACCCTGTCTCAAAAAGCAAAAAAAAAAGAGGAAAGAGCCGGGCGTGGTGGCTCACGCCTGTAATCCCAGCACTCGGGAGGCAGAGGCAGGAGGATTGCTGAGTTTGAGGCTTGCCTGGGCTACATAGTGAGCTCAGAGCCAGCCTGAACTACAAAGCGAGACCCTGTCTCAAAAAAAAAAAAAAAAAAAAAAGAGGAAAGAAAAAAGGGAAGCAAGGAAGAAGCAAAAGGACAGACAGCACTGTAAATATTTCATTTTAGCTATCCTTTAGTAATGATTACTAAATGTTAAAATGTTAAAAAACAGACACACATATTCATAGATTATAAGGGATAATGTTTCATATTTCAGTTTTTGCCATAATTTGAACCAGAAGTGATTTAAAGTATTGCTGGAAACCATGTAATTTATAATTATGTCTGTGTGAATTCATAACATTTTAAGGTCTTCAGACACTCTTTGTTACTAAAAAAAATGCTCCCATCTCAGTTTCTCTGGGCCAGAGGTACAGTATAATTTCCACAAGCATAAAACAAATCACTATTCAATCCTTTCATTTTAATTTGTAAAGATCTTTCACACCTGAGAATTATTTATAGAACCTAATTATTTTATTGGCTGAAGGGTCTTACATGAAAGGAATGAATTGAAAAGTATGATATAAGGAAACCCTTTGAAAGTGGAATCTCTAGCATGTCATTAACAAATGAGTTATCTATTATAAGTAGCTCAATGATTATAAAAAGAAAGATGATCCAGTATCCAAAGGCCACAGTTTACCATTTAGAACTGAGGTGAACTAAAGATTTGATTGATTTTTCCTTCTCTGTGTTACTGGTTCAGATGGTTGTATAAGAAAGTAGTAATTTTTTTTGAAAGTAGTAATTTTTTTATACCCCCAAACACCCATGTTTAAAATTATTTATTTCATGTTTAGGAGAAAGGAATACCACAAGATTCTGGCAAATGAGATCATGATAATGAAAAATATCTCGGAAATTAAGCAACAGCATTTTAGGCACAGTCTACTGTAATGCTAAACAATTTGTCTGCTAATAAGAAAAGTTTCATCTTTAAAATGATATTTGCTAGAATTTTAAACAAGCAGAATAGATCCTGGAATTGTTCATCTGAATTTGAAAATGTAGACCTTCAGAAAGACATCCATTAGTATTTAATTTCACAAGCACCCTCTGATACAGTCTCAAAAATTAAAATAAAAACTGATTTCTAAACATAACCATGCTCCTTATGCTCAAGAAACAGCAATGAATATTAGTCATGGAAGGCTGCTAGGCTGAGTTTGTAATTATACTAATAAATGATAGTTTAAAATATGATGAATTAACCATTCTGATAAATGGTACTTAAATAAACCTTTCATAATGATGCATGGTTCCCAACTTTTTTAAAACAATGCTTTAATGTCTTTAGACTAAAATTATTTTTCCTACATCTTGAAATATAAAATCATACCCTAGTATGATTTCATATTATTCAAGTTATTATAATTCAAAAGATCTATAATTATTGCATCATTAACAGATAAAAAAATAGGCCCTTTGCAAAGGAGTTGTTGAAAATGTAAAGTTTGTATGAGCTGAAGGAAACATATAGAGGATATGGTAAACACTAGTTAATGCTGTGGGCTTGAGTGAATTTTGTACCTGAGAAGAGATCTGGTGATGTCTGGGGACATTTTTGGTTGTCAGAGCTGGACCTCAATGGGTGCTACTGGCAAATATTGCGAAGAGGCTATTGATGTTGTTAAACAGCCTATAGTACATAGGACAGTTTCCCATAAAAAGGACTGTATGGCCCAAAATGTCACATGTGCTCTGGTTGAGAAATCTGAAAGAAGGCGGAAAAGGGTACAACAGTATAAAGGTGCCTGCATTTGAATTATGAAAATTTTATAAAAACCTAAGGTTTTTTTGTTTTTGTTTTTTTGTTTTTTTAGACAGGGTCTCACTTTGTAGTTCGGGCTGGCCCTGAGCTCACTATGTAGCCCAGACAAGCCTCAAACTCAACAATCCTCCTGCCTCTGCCTCTCCAGTGCTGGGATTACAGGGGTGAGCCACCACGCCTGGCACTGTGGTATGTGGTATTGATTGCTGATGGGCATGAGTCTCCACGCCCAGCATTGTATGTGGTTATCGGGGATTGAACTCAGGACCTTGCACTTGCGAGGCAGGCGCTGGAACCACTGAGCTAATCCTCCGGTCCTAAAAACCTAAGTTTTAAAAAACAGAATTAAGCAAAACAATAAAGTAATTCTCTAGTTTAATCATATAATCAACAAATATTTACATTTCTTAGGTTTTCATGTTTCCAAGCTCCTTTTTAGACCTTCAACAAAAGGACAAACAGACCAATTGTGACAGTTATATAGAGGACAGACTGCAAGAATGTTTAATTTATAGATATAAGCCTTCTGGAAAACAGGCTAGGTAAAACTCTTGGAGACATTGGCTTAGGCAGAGACTTTATGAATAAAACCTCTATAGCACAAGAACTAGCAGAAAGAATCAACAAATGGGATCTCATTTTACTGAAAAGATTCTGCACAGCCAAAGAAGTCACTGGCACTGCTAGAAGACAACCAACAACAAGGGAAAAAAATCTTTACTAGCTGTGTATCAGACAAAGGGCTATTGTTGACAATATATAAAGAACTCAAACAGATCAGCCTCCCCAAGTTTAAAGACCCAATTCAAAAATGGGCAACTGAAATGAACAGACACTTCTCAGAGGCAGAAGTCAAAGCAGCCAAGAAACATATGAAGAAATGTTTAACATCACTGGTCATTCAAAAGATGCAGATGAAAACAACATTGAGATTTCATCTCACTCGACAAAGAATGGCCACGATCACAAAATCAACCAATGATAAATGCTGGCGTGGCTGTGGGGAGAAAGGAACCCTTCTCCACTGTTGGTGGGATTGCAGACTTGTGCAACCATTGTGGAGATCTGTGTGGAGATTTCTCAGAAAACTAGGACTAGGAGTCCCATTTGACCCTGCTATCCCCCTGCTAGGAATATACCCAAAAGAATTTAAAAACTCACATTGGAAAGATAGATGTACACCCTTGTTCATAGCAGCTCAGTTCGTGATAGCTCAATCTTGGAAACAACCCAAATGTCCATCAACTGGAGAGTGGATAAAGAAAATGTGTTTTTTTTTCTAAAATGGAGTATTACTCTGCAATAAAGAATGACAAGATCAATCCATTTAGGTGCAAATGGAGACACCTGGAGGATATAGTAATAAGTGAAATCAATAGATCACAGATAGACAATTTCCAGATCTTCTCTTTGGCATGAACACCTGTAGATGCAAATGAGCTCTAGAAAGTAGGACAGCTTTTATAGAGTGGAATATTTCTATAGGAAACTTGGTATGGGAATGTGATGAGGGGAAGGAATAAATATGATACAGAAAGAAAAGAAAAAAGCATGTATAAAGTGGGGAGGAGGTGTGGGTGGGTAGGGATATGGGTAAAAATGAGAATTAACTTGTGTCATATACTGGTACAAATTCCCCCATGTTATATGTGATTTTGAGATGTATATAAATTGTACCAATAAAGAATTCAATTTAAAAAAAAAGAAATATTCTTTCTGAGGACAATCTGACCGTCTTTTCTGAGAGGTTCATTAATTCTCAGGCACCACAATCATTAACTAGGTCAGTCATGTTAAATATACTAACAGGAGTGAGGTTTCCATTAACATCAGTGCCTCTAGCATATTAGGCTTATGTTATTCTCTAATGAATACATTGACTTATGTTTACTTCCATAGTAGTCAATTAGAGATTTGGTCAACAAAGTTACTGCTACACTTTCTACTATCTATAATAATTTATGAAGTACATCATGAAGGTTCTTTTGTGAGAAAACAGTAGAAATTCTGGATACTTCAGCATCTTATTTAGATGCTTTCCATCTACTTTCTGTTTTACACTGGATGATTTATTGGGCAACTTCATCTAAAATGACTACTCTGAAGTAACTGCAGTAATTTTAACAAATAGATTAAAAGATTCTACCTTTGCCATTTTCAGACAATAGTCACGTATAAATATAGCACATGACTTCTTCATTGAAGTCAAAGAGTTTTGTTTCCCCAAAGAGTTTGTGTATGTATTCCCCACCCCCAGGATTAAACTCAGGATCTTGTGCTTGCCAGGCAGGCCTGGTGTCACAGAGCTAAATCCCTGGCCTTGAGTTTTAATAGAACCAAAAATTTAAAAATTGATTTGCACATACATACCCATGGTAAAAACAATTCCTACCTCAGGATCATCATCATCAAAATCATGGTAAGTAGAATGATCTGGATTATTTACTTTATCTAGCAGCTCTATTGCTAAAGACTGAGTCAAAGGTTGTGTGACTGACCAAAGGGTGCTCTAAAAACAAAATAAATGACAGTACTTATTAGAAATCTGATTAAACAGTATTTTATCTGTCAAAAAGCAAATATATTCAGGGCAAAAATAATACCTGTAGCAACTTTTCGGCAGTAGGTCTTTTTTTTGGATTTTTGGTAAGGGCCATTTTCACAAAATGATGAAAACTATTTGACCTAAACATTTTAGAAATTAGATGTTTTTAATTTCAACTTTTTGGGCTCATCTTATAAGAGTAAATAACAAAAAAATACTTACCACTTCATTTTGTCTTTTAGCTTGGGAGGCTGAAAATTACTTTTTGTCATTAGAAATAATGCTCTGAAAAAAATCAAATAATTATGTAGCATTTTAATATTTTAATACATAATATGAACTATACTATTTATTCCCAACTATGATAAAACAACACTAAGATAATTATATATTTGTGACATAAGTATTAAAACTCAAGAAAATTCCCATAACTTAAAGATAGGGTTTTTTCCCTATCTGACACACTGACCTTATTGGGTGTAGGTCAAACATGGGTGGCTGAAGCTCAGCAAGTTCTATGGCAGTGATTCCCACGGCCCAGAGATCACAGAGCTGATTGTACCCTCCTTTCCTTTCAACAGCTGCAACTTCTGGAGCCATCCTGAAGGAAATATCCCAGAAAAGAAAAAAATTTCCATCTAACATTTTATTTTTCCTTTATACAACTATCCGAGGAATATAGAACTGTCACTATCTAAATTAAGGCTCATTTAAGCCTTGATATCAATTTAAGACTTAATTTAAAAATCTACTTTTTCCAGTATCTTGACAGACCTTAGGACTCTCCACTGTGAGTCTCTACTGGTGATTCCTTTGTTAATTCATTTTAATACTACTTATTATAGGGCTTATAAAAATGTACAACTTTAAGAAAGCAGCACACCCAAAATCCATATACATTCTGACCTCTCTTCTACATAAATGCAAAATCTACACAGGAATTACTTTGCTACCTCCTTATATTAATAAACTACAATCTGGTTACTGTTTTTACTTCAAAATTATTCCATAGACCACTAATAATTTTTATATATTTATATTTAACATAGCCTTTTTGGTATTTATTTTATTATAATGATGAAAAAGTAAAAAATATGTCCATTCAGAGGAAAGTTACCAATTTTTTGTAACTTTTTGTTTCTTTAAGCTTTGCTAGTTTGATTCTCTTTAACCTTGACTGATTTAAATGATTATTTTCAACTATATAAACAGATTTTTGAATCCAAAAAAATTGAAAACAACTTAGATAAACATTTCAAATCTTTCATATCTAAAGAGCAATTGAAATAGGTGGCCTTACAAATACACACTTGTCTTCCTTGTATGACTTTAGGAAAGTCAAGTTAGTCAAATGAAAAAGCAGAAACCTTTCCAACTTGCAAAGGTTCAGTCTTAATTATTTTAATTTTAAAGTAGCTCTTATGAAAACTCAAATTAGGGTAACAAAAGTGAAATTAAACGTGTTGGTTATTGCATTACAGACACTAGCTGGTGCAAATGCCCTGGAAAAGGGCAAAACACACCTAGGGGTTTGCTCTGGGTGCACCTTCCCCACCTGCCACATTACTGAAGTACTCTACCCTCTAGAAAACACAGGACATTCAGCTACTGCCCTGTACTCCTTCTAGCCATGCTGCGTGCCTAACACAGCACGTTGGGTTCATCTCCAAACTTACGTATTTCAGCTGTGTTTGCTACTGAATATGCACTTTTATTTTTTTCTTTAATTATAGCTTTAATAACTATGAATTTCTGAATGCTTATCAAATGTTTTCTTATTTTAATAGTACATATTTGTAGAACACAATGATTAAATTCATCCTGGGGAGGTGGTACTTTACATAAACACACCTTAATTCTGTTTTACAACCCCTTCCCCTCTCTTCCCTTCCTCCCTCCACCTCTTGGTTCCTTTCCCTTTTGCAAAAGATCCCTTTCCCTCTTATTTATTATCTGTCTTTATTTCACTCTTTATTTATACTTTACGTTCCTCATGTATGACAAACTATGATATTTAAGCTTGTGTGTCTATTTCATTAACATTACAGTCTCAAGGTGCATCCATTTTCCTACAATGACTCAAATGTATCCTTCTTTATAGCAGAATAGTACTCTTCTGTGTACAAATACTACATTTTCTTTGTCCATTCATTTGCTCATGGACATACAGGCTTGGTTCCAACATTTAGCTATTGGAAATTATGCTGCTACAGTGTATTATTTATCACTATAATATGATGTCTTATATTCTTCTAGGAAGATATCTAAAAAGGAAATGGCTGGGTCATAGTTTAATTACTATGAAAACTGATTTTATGAAGGTAAAAAGTATTACAAGTGTCAGACAAAAATTTTAAAGACAAATTTCTAAAATCAAACCAAAAAGCTTTAACAAATTAGGTAATACAGCATCTCTCTAATACTGTGAAGGTAGAAGATTGTATGACCCTGTTGGTGTGACATGAGAGAAAATGGCAACTCTTTACTGTATTTTTTTTTTTTGAGACAGGGTCTCGCTTTGTAGTTCAGGCTGGCCCTGAGCTCACTATGGTGCCCAGGCAAGCCGCCGCGAACTCAGCAATCCTCCTGTCTCTGCCTCCCGAGTGCTGGGATTACAGGCGTGAGCCACCACGTCCGGCATTGTGGTATGCGGTGTTGATTGTTGGTGAGCGTGAGTCTCCACGCCCAGCATTCTATGTGGTTACCGGGGATCGAACTCAGGACCTTGCGCTTGCGAGGCAGGCGCCGGAACCACTGAGCTAACCCTCCGGCCCGACTTAATCACTTCTGTAACTGTACATGCTGACAAGCTCTACGAATTAAGTTTTAAGAGAAAGAAAAAGCTTTAAGAGAATAAATCTTAAGTGTGTACTGAAAATATACATATTCTCCTGGTCATTAATTTTGCACTGTTCTTCAGTGTCTACACCAGTATTTTAGAGGCTGTCATAAGTAATCAATTCCTCTAGCTGCTGGGATGATACTGGTACCATAAAGTAGAAAAAGAAGAAATTCTAGCTAAGGACACACAATTAAGTTTTGCAAATTTTGAAATGGTCTATTAATTCTACCAGTCATGTGTCTAGAACATATAGAAATAGAAGTACACTAGGCTACAGTAATTATAATTTGTATGGCCACTACAGATGATCAGTACAGGGTGAGATATGGGAATTTGAATCAAAATTCTCAGAACTAGACTGTAATCTGAAGGTTATCGTAAACCACGCATTTTCAATAATCCAAGAATATAGGTTTGTGTGATGACAGCTACAGTGCTTTCTAGTTAAAACGGGAGCTTAGTGAGGGTAACAAAATGTGCATCCTAGTCATGGAGCTATGGGAGACCCATTATTAATATAAGGCTTTTAAGGGTATGGAAGCACTGTAAATGTTAGGAGTATTTCAACCCATGCGGTCTAGCCCAGGTTTTACAAGTGCATCTGCATGTTGAAAAATTGGAAACTATACTTAATTTGATCTCCATATGGAAGGGACTGATTTTATATAATGCACTGCAAAAATACTTGCAAGCTAAATAGTCCTGATCTGTACATAGGAAAACCCATGGCCTAGAACTGTGACTTTTCATTACATTTATGACGTATAACGAATAGCAACCCTGTCTGTGGTTTATGTAAGATCATCTTGCCCAAACAGTACAAGTACATATATCAAAAAGGCAGGTAAGATCTCCACCATATAGCAGACAAACACAAGTTTTAACCTGATCTTGGCCTTAAAAACTATAGGCCCTTGAGAAAATTATATATTTTCACTTAGCTTTTTCCTTTTAAAGTGGAAATATCGGTGCGGCTGTCCGTACGCGTTATGTAACATCGCCCTTGCTGCTCTATCACTGGTTAAACCCTGAATAGCACACTAGAAGCTGACAGGAAGGGGCGGAGCGCCCACGGCAGCCAAGCGCCACACTGGAGCAAGCGGCGGCTGCGGGAGGCGCAAGTGTGAGCTCAGCGGCCTTTACCCTCTGTTGCTGGCTGTGGCACGACTGCAGTAACCTTCTGTTTCAGGCGCTGGGCAGGCGGTGACAGCTGGTCCATGGCCCCCGCAGCTACTCCGTCTTCCTTGGTCCTCCTGGCCTCAAGCTCCGCAGCGACTCCCACTTCATACGGGATCTTTTGCAAAGGGCTCTCCCGCACCTTGCTCGCCTTCTTCGAGCTGGCCTGGCAGCTGCGCATCAACTTCCCCTATTTCTACGTCGCGGGCTCTGTGATACTGAACATCCGCTTACAGGTACACATATAAAACTCTTAGAAAAAACCGCGGATCTCCCGAGCCAGCAGGATGGCGGACTCCCAGGAGGCCGCAAGATTCAGTGAAGGTGCGGGAGACTAGTCCCACCGTCTCGCGAGAACTCTGGGCCGCCGTCCGCGCTTGCGGTCTTGCCTCTGAGCCGTCTCTAGACTCGGAAATTCTGTGAGTCTCAGCAGAGAGAAGCGTCTCCGGGAAGGGAGAAACCCAGGAATATGGTTAAGAAGCTGTATATCCTTAATTTCCAGACAGACTTCAGGATATGAGAAAGAGCACAGAATGCGAAATAAAAAAGGTCAAAAAAAATGTAAAATGAACAACAGACTTACGGTGTAGCAAAATTAAGCAATCAGTGAACTTCAGAAATACTGTATTATAGGGCCAGAAGGTTAGCTCACTGGTTCCGGCGCCTGCCTCGCAAGCGCAAGGTCCTGAGTTCGATCCCCGGTAACCACATATAATGCTGGGCCTGGAGACACGCCCACCAACAACACCGCATACCACAATGCGGGACGTGGTGGCTCACGCCTGTAATCCCAGCACTCGGGAGGCAGAGACGGGAGGATTGCTGAGTTCGCGGCGGTTTGCCTGGGCACCATAGTGAGCTCAGGGCCAACCTGAACTACAAAGCGAAACCCTGTCTCAAAAAGCAAGAAAAAAAAAAAAAGAAATACTGTATTATAAACCAGACATTGAATAAGAAACTCATGTTATTAAGAATATGAAAGAGGAAGGCATATATTCACCCCACAAGAAAAAAAAAATAATGAAATTCTTAGTGAAAAGTATACAAGAAAAACATCCTCCAACTACTGGACCTGAAACGTTGCAGGATTTTGAACAAATAATGGAAGCAGGAGAAAATGGACTCTACCTTAGTGTCTTGTGAACAGCCCTTGGATTAGGACCTTGGAGCCAAAGAAAAGGAAATCTAGTCGTAGAATAAAACTTGGCTATTCTGCAAATAACAAATAATTATAATCCACATGCTGAGTATGATTTTCTTCTTTATACTTAATCATGTCTACAAAGTAGAATATAAAAGTTATTAGACTTGAGGTACAATTAAGTGGATAAGTGGCATTTAGGAAGAGGAAGGTAAATAAAATGGTTCTAGTGTCCTTAAAAATTGTGAAGTTGAGCCGGCATCTAGCTGCACTTGGGAGGCAGAGGCAGGACTGCTGAGTTCGAGGCTTACCTGGGCTCCATAGTGAGCTCAGGGCCAGCCTGAACTACAAAGCGAGACCGTCTCAAAAAAAAAAAAAAAAAAATTGTGAAGTTGAGACAGCAATCTGCTGTGGAGAAAAAGTATTAGCCTTAAAGTTTCTAAAGCAGTAATATAACTATATTAAAGGAGAAAGTTCATAGGAAAGAACAGTATAAAGTCAGCAGGAAATGCTGGAAGATGGAGAGTTCAGGTGGTATTTCTCAAATTGTTAAAATAATCTGGTATATTTGAATACATTAGAAGTTTTCATTGTTCAAAGTCTGTGAGTGAGTAATTACAGATTTTTCAAATTTAAGAAAATCAAACTTGGGCCGGGGTTTTAGCTCAGTCGTTCTGGTCCCTACCTCAAAGCCCAAGGTCCCAACTTTAATCCCCAGTACCAAAAAAAAAAAAAAATTATAGAAAACCGGAAAAATAGAAAGTTCAAAAACTATAATGTGTATCTCAACTGTGAAATTAGTGTAAACTGTTTAAACATTGGCCACTAATTTAATAAAGTGCTTATGTAACTTTGGAGAGGAAAGGCATGTATGTATAATGGTGGAAAGTTGATCAAAATCTAATATAGAGGGCTGGGCACACTTGTCCACCATTCAGGAGACCTTGGGTTTAATCCTCAGCCCTGAAAATAATAATAATAACCTAATATAGGAAAGTTCAGAAAAAGCAGTATAAGATACTTGTTTTTGTTGAGGGAGTTGGGCTTTGTTTGTTTGGCATTTCTGGGATTAAACCAAAGGCTCTTACATTGAACCAGTGTTGGATATTTCAGTTACCTGGAAAACTTTTTAAAATGAAATGTATTTAAATTAGTTTTTCATCAAATAAAAATGTATAGTTAAAATTAAATAATAATACTGTTAGGCTGGCAGTGCAAAACAGCAAACTTTTGCCTTTTCTTTCCCTACCTAATTTTCTTTCTCCAGAGACAAACACATCTCACTTCTAGCTATGGTATCATCCTGCCTCAGCTGCCCAGGGTACTCAAACTACAGATACACACCCATACCCTGTGTATGCATATTTAAAAAAAAACACTACAATAACAGCTATATGTGTCTATATGTATATGTTGCATGCTATGAAAAATGTCACGTTAAATTATGAACAAAGTATAAAATGAAATATGGAAAGCCTGCTTTTCCAGAGATGCTGTTCATTCCTAAGTTTACAGCTAGGCTATGGATCCTAAAAGATAAGAATGAACCACTCTTTTCATCCTCCACTTGAGCTGGAAGAAAACAAGGTGGTAGAACTGGCCTACCTTGGGGAAGGAGAAAGGGTTTAGGCAAGTACAAGGACAGTTGGTGAAGTGATCAGACACTCTGCTAAGAGCAATAATAGATTTTGTGACTTTAGAAACCTGTATGCATATGGAAATAACTTTTGTCATAGAGGCATCAAACTACTGCCAAGAGATAACTGGTCCTGAACATGGCCAAGTAGGTAAGATTAAATCAGCTAAGGGGAACTTTTGGATCTTTGTCCATTTGGAGTAGCTTATTAGTGCAATGAACACATTCCCCAGCATTCTTACGATATTCTGCTCCTGTCTGTTTCAGGTACATTTTATCCAACCCAGTGATAATCTACTCAGAATATATCCAGACTTTTAATACTTTGTCTCATTGATGAATTTCCCATCAAACTTTTGAAGAACAGCATTTGTTCTTGATTAACTTCACTGCTTTTATTCCAATTTCAGACCTGCTGTTGGATACAGTCTCACCTCTGTTTAAGGAAATTGTTTTGTGTTATTGTTATCTTGCATCATCTAGAAAGATCTTCCAAGGAATATTGTCTCACATACCTCCATGTGAACATTTCTGTTTCTTTGAAGGAACTATTACATTTCAAACCAATTAGTCTTTGACATAGGCTTAAGTTGTCAACAGTAGTAGTGCTTAAAATGTTACATGAAAATTCAGGTCAGATTCTTTTTCACTGATTTTTACTTTCCTCCTCCCCTGAAATCTTACATTATTTAGATCCAGATATCACTGTTGTTCTTCATATCTCTAGAAATAATATAAATAATATACTTAAGATTCAATGAATTTTTTTGTCTGCTATGTATCTCACCTTTTGCAAGTGCAATATATGTTACCGTGAAAAATCAAGAAAGCATTAAGAAATCTATTAAGAGCGAGAACAGAAAAAAACAAGGAGAGAATTCAGTAAAATGAAATGTGAAGACAGAAAAATTATCTACAAACTTTATTCTAGGGGAGAAAATGGGATGTGACATTTCCCTTGGATCTTGGAGATATTTAAAACTTAGGTGGAAACTGACAAGTCATATTTTAAACTAAATGAATAGTATACAGAAGAGACCAACACTCAAAGTACATTTCTGAAATTAAAACCTTGTAGCTAATAATTTACCATAGTCCAATTCCAGAAGTTACCCAAGTATATTAAACAACAGGTCACAATTAAACACACTCCTCAGTTTTTCTCTTTTGTACATTTTGAATTTGTTTTCCCAAAGATATGGTGCTATCAATTAGGCCTTACAGACAGATACAAAAATGCTTCAAGTAAAGTAAAATAGTTTTAAAAAGAGAAAGCAAGAAACAGAAAATAATGAATTTGATAGAGCAAGGCTGAATAAAAATAAGTAAGGTAGTACTTTGAGAAGGAGATGATAGTTTTGGCCAAATTTATGTTAAGATGGAAAGAAATCTGTGGCTCTAAAAAGCATTTAAGAGGAATGATCAGTAAGGTTGGGGGATGTGTTGGGGAAGAGGGAGGAAGGGGGAAGGTAGAACCTTTAGAAGATAATGACTTCTTGTTTGCAAGTAGAAAGTTAAGTTCCACTCTTGGATGCTTGTGACTGCCCTTCAGAAAAAGAACTGGAACAACAAGCAGAACCTGGGAATCATTATCACACACCAGATTCTATTAGAAATTAGGATCTCCAAGAACCCTGAGAAAAGCCAGAGGATGATGACCCTAAACAGATGAAAGGAGAGTGGTCAAAACAATAGTGTTTCAAAATAACCAAGAACAAAGAGTAATACCAGGAAAGGAAACAATACTTCGTGATGTATATATGAAAGGTTACTTACCAATCAGGAATAGGAGTTTAACTGAATAGAAGGCTAACACCCATGAATTATAGGATGGATGATATCCCCACAATAAAGCATTAGAAAACAAATTAAGTCACATTAATAGATTAAGAAGAAAAAATGTTTGGTCAAGTCTACATCTATTCATAATAAATACTCCTAGCAAATAAAAAGTAGAATGATATAAAGGAACAGAATATAGTATTTATTTCCTGATTATAAAAAGATGTCTACAGGGCCGGAGGGTTAGCTCAGTGGTTCCGGCGCCTGCCTCGCAAGTGCAAGGTCCTGAGTTCGATCCTGGTAACCACATACAATGCTGGGTGTGGAGACTCACGCCCACCAACAATCAATATCACATACCACATACCACAGTGCCAGATGTGGCTCACGCCTGTAATTCCAGCACTCGGGAGGCAGAGACAGGAGGATTGCTGAGTTCAAGGCTTGCCTGGACTACATAGTGAGCTCAGAGCCAGCCTGAACTACAAAGCGAGACCCTGTCTCAAAAAAAAAAAAAAAAAAGGATGTCTACAAAACCCCAGAGTTGGTAGTGTACCTATCCATGATATACTGAAATCATTGCCCTTGAGTTTGAGTCCAAGTCAGTGATGATCATTTTTCTATTTTATTAGAGGTTTTCATCAATCACAGAAAGATACATAAAAAATTGTAAAATGCAAAACTTTATTACATATAAGCTGAGATTACATAGAAAATTAAGTATTCTTCAATATATTGCTAATATAAGCAGTTAGCAAGGTTTCTGTACAAATCAACCTAATCCAATCACTTTATATTTTTCCTTTCTACTATAACTAAAAGCTATAGTTTTCAATATGAGAAATTAAATGACATCTTGAATACACAAGTGCAAACTTACTCCATCATTTTTGTTGAACATATTTGCATCTGTCTTCAGCTGTAGACGTCCTAGTACAAATATATTGATAATAAATTTTTTAAATCAACCTACATGTTTTCTCAAACAAGTATGTGAAAAAAATACTGCTAAGAACATGAGCTAATATACCCATTTTTACTAGAAGGAAAATATTTGTGATAATCATTATCTTTGAGAAGATAGATGGCAACATAAATTAGGAAGGTACAGGAAAGTTTTTAGGTTGCCAACAGTGTTCTATTTCTTGTCTAAAGGACAATAACTGCTTTGAAGGTATATACTAATGGTTAAATAACAATATTAAAAATGCTTAACAATATGCTTTGCACATAGTGAGTATTCAGTGATATATTCCTGGCTTGTTAAAGGCTTTGCCCTATCTGAATTTTCTCAGTAAGTGCAGATAAAGATTTTTTATGTCCCATACAGCGTAAAATTTTACACCCAAATCACAGTACAAGACAATTTTCAAATTCGTACAGTTATCAGAATTTGATTAGGATAAGAAAAAGTAAAGTAAAAAAATTTTTTTTGAGACAGGGTCTCGCTTTGTAGTTCAGGCTGGCCCTGAGCTCACTATGTAGCCCAGGCAAGCCTCGAACTCAGCAATCCTCCTGTCTCTGCCTCCCAAGTGCTGGGATTACAGGCGTGAGCCACCACACCCGGCAAAAATAAAGTAAATTTTAACTCTTTAGTCACTTGCTCATAGCTGGAACAAACTATTTAACATACCCACAATTTAAAGAAGGAGATGCTTATTTTTCACTCACATTTCCAGTCCAGGCCAATTAGCTCCAAAACAGAAATGGCAGGATGGAAGAACATGACAGAGGAAAGCTGTTCCATCCATAAAAGCCAAGAAACAGTGAGAAAGGAATAAACAGATGCATGAACACACCCTTCCAGGTTACACCCCTAGTGATTTACCTTCAACCAGGCCCCACCTCCTAACAGCACAATTAGCTAATGAATTCATCAATGAATAAATCACTGATGAATACAACTCCCCCACAATCCAATCACCTTTCAAACACATTAGATATTTAGGAGAACATTTTAGATCTGAACCATAAAACCATAAAACATTTTAGATCTGAACCATAAAACTGAAAATTACTATAGCACCCTGGCATTTACTGAAAATAATTGGAATTAAATAATAGTTATGAATTTTCTCTTTAAAAAATTCAACCAAGATTAAACATTTGTTGGTTGAATGACATAGATAGAAAATAAACTTTTTCTTGTTAAATACAGCTCCTTGGACTAGGGATGTAGCTTAGTGATGCACCATATGATTAGCATACACAAGGCCCTAATGCACTACACAAGGTTCTCTGTACTGCAAAAAAAAAAAAAATATGCTTCCTTAAGCCCATAAAAGTTACCACATCCTATACCTATGAGTAAGAAAAAGTCAGTGGAAATAAACTCCTACCCCACATCCTACTACATGCTAGACACACACAAAATCACTACCACTACCACACAACCTGAGAGAAGTGCCCCAGCAAAAAGTTAATTTGGTTTCCAAGAAAATAAGATAGTGGAAAGAACCCTGCTAACTGGGTATAACACAATTGAAATGAAACCCTGATATCTAGCCCTACATTTTTGCATTTCTTCAAGAAATGAAAATAGGAACCAAAACCTATTTTTTTTTTTTTTTTTTTTTTTTTTGCGGTACCAGGGATCGAACTCCGGCCCTTGTGCATCCAAGGTTGGCGCAGTACCACTTGAGCTAAATACCCAGCCTCAAAAACATTTAAAATATGGTTCTTTTTCTTTTCATTTTTAAACTTATCCTTTATTCACGCTGATTTAGGGAGTCATTTCTCAAGGCAAACTATGCCTGTTGTACCAAGGAATTAACTCAAAATGAGATCCCTGGATCTGACAGGAACACAAAATACCTGACGGGGCGTGGTGCCTTCAGCCTAAGTACACACGTGCTCCTATGGAAATTGTTAGGCCTGCCCTCGGCGCCTGATCAAAGTATTTAATTTCGGCTATCGAAAGTCTCCCACACTTTATTATTTTTAATTTCTGAGACAGACTAATGCAGACGTCTTTCTCCCATTTTAAATCCTAAAGTTTGTCATTTAAAACGATGACGTGATTTTTGCGTAAAAATAAATTAACCTACCTAACAGGTCCCTCCTGGGAAACATAGGGAATTGTTTGAAGTCAGGCACTTCAGCAGTCACCTATTTCCTTGGGGGCGGTGCCAAGTGTGGACCCCATGGACCCCGGCGGTGCCGCCATTTTGAATCTTGAGTAAAGCTACTCTACGCGGTTAACCGCTGTTTCGCCGGGCAGGATGACTGTGATGGAATGTGTGCGAGACATGGCAGCCGCGGGGCTGCACTCCACTGTACGGCTTCTCAGCAACTTATTATAACCCGTGAGTTGAGTCGGGGAGCGGCCTGGGGCTGAGACGGCGGTGCGGTTTGGGAGCAGAAGCCGAGGTAGTGTAGGAGAAACAGGAGGCTCTGGCCTCGGGAACCCAGCTGAGGCCGCGGGGTTGGTGAGCGCCGCTGTGGGCGGAGCCGACCTGGAGCGTGAGTTGAGCTCCCGGGAGTCGGCGCAGCGCGCGTAAATTCCGAGGTCCCAGGACCTGGGATCCCGACTGCTTCCCTTGGAACAACATGTCACCGGGCACCGGGGCTGTCACCTCACTGGGCTGAAACTTCCCCACCTCACTCCTTTCCGAAGGATGTCTCCTTGCTGCTCGAAGAAACCTGGTCTCCCGGTTTTTGTGCCTTTCGTAACATATCGAAATTGGTCTTTTCTCTTGAGTGCTTTGCGAGGGTCCCTCGCTTCTTCCCCTAAGCCAACCCAGACTTCCGGGCTAGTTAGGAGCGGCTCGAGCGAAGAACACGCACGAACTGTAGCAGTGTTGCTGTCTTGCAGAGGAAGCATAGGGTTTCTTCCAGCCTTACGACTGTGACCCTCTGGCTTGAAAGCCTCCATTGCGCCGCATTTCTTTCCCTGGGCTCCTGAACCCGTGCATCAGCCTTACTCTCTGATTTCATCACCTGACTCTGTCCAGGGTACTCCAGACCCCTGGAAAGAGCTCGTTCTCACCTGTGGGCGTTTTGCACTTGCTCCTGATACTTGGTGTCCTCATCTCAGCTGCTTCATTCAAATTTCAGCTCAGATGTCCCTCCCAGGGAAGCTCTCTTTGACCAGAATTGTCTGGTTCTCCCACTTTCCTGTTCCGTGGCCCTGTTTTGTTCTTCATTTATTCAAGAGGCACAGTGCCCATGGGTATTCACCGAGAGTGCTAAGAAAATGTGTACCGTCTCAGAAATGTGTGGAATTCTAAAGATTCATTTTAAACATAATTAAGTCAATTCATTATGTGTACACGTTACTTATGCATTGTGTCTACTCCAGTTGGTCATTTGACAATGTCTTGAGTTCATATGTTCAAGTATTTACCTCACATCTAAAGGTAACCACGGGTATTTATAAATACTTAATCATAATTTACATTTAAGTATTAATGTCAATACTATTCATATCAGTTCTATATTACATCACTCAATATATCTGTTGTCAGTATATCTGTGTGCATTGCAATAAACCTGTAGGAACTAGCCTACAAGCTGGAACCTGACCAAGGTGTGACAATGAAAATAGACATAAAACAAATTAAAATCTGAGGGGTCAGGGGACTGGTATCATCCTTTGGCATAAAGTTTCCAGTGACTGGCACACCTTGGCTTTATTCGCTCAGACTCAGGCACGAGCAATCAAGAGTTCCACAGAATTCACCTGTCTCCCATCTCCATGGTACTTCCTCAGGTAAACAACTTAACCTTAGGTGTTTTTATTTTTCCCTGCAGTGTCAACATAATTGCACGCCCAGTTTCTCCTCAGCATTCACTAAGGAAGCCAATTAGGCCTCATTTTTCCCATCTGGTCATCCCCACAGAGGTACTAAATGTGTCTGTCTAGCTGACGATCTAAGTTAAGGCTTAATTTTTGGAGTAGGGCTTATATTACTATACCCCTGAAAAAATCATGCTGGAGTTTATTTTCCAGTTAGGTCTTATTTTTGTGGAAATTTAATAGTAAATATTTCTGACTACACTTATCAGTAATTCTTTTATGATTTTATAAATTGATCTCACTTGTGAACAAATTTCCTCATGTTTTATGTGAAAAGATTACTGGTTTTTAATATGTAACATATCTGAATTATTACTTTTCTTGGATGTAAAATGTTTCTTCATGTAATATTCTGTGTTAAAAGTAGACAGTTATATTTTCAAGTAATGATACTCATTTTTCTTATAATTCCTAAAACTCAGTTTTCATATGTCAGCATTTCTAGAAAAATTCTGAATAATAGGTTCTGAATTTAATGCTGATACTCATTAAAGCCTCTTATTCTAAATGTATTTTTTTTTTTGAGACAGGTTCTTGCTTTGTAGTTCAGGCTGGCTCTGAGCTCACTGTGTAGCCCAGGCAAGCCTCGAACTCAGCAATCCTCCTGCCTCTGCCTCCTGAGTGCTGGGATTACAGGCGTGAGCCACCATGCCCGGCCTAAATGTATTTTTATTAAAGTTAACATCTCAAAGAAATATACATTAAATTGTCAAATACATCTTATATCAAGAAATTATGAAAATGGCTTTTATATTAAATATAATAAGATTAACTGAATTAATTCCTAATGTTAAAGCATTCAATAAAGGAAATTTTCTACTTATAGTATTATCCTTTAAAGACTTTCTTTTTTTTTTTTTGCTTTTTGGAGACAGGGTCTCGCTTTGTAGTTCAGGCTGGCCCTGAGCTCACTATGGTTCCCAGGCAAGCCGCCGCAAACTCAGCAATCCTCCTGCCTCTGCCTTCCGAGTGCTGGGATTACAGGCGTGAGCCACCACGCCCAGCATTATATGTGGTAACTGGGGATCGAACTCAGGTCCTTGCGCTTGCAAGGCAGGCGCCGGAACCACTGAGCTAACCCTCCGGCCCTAAAGACTTTCTATTTAATATTTTTTTCATATTCTAAAGTGAAGTTGGTTTATTTATTTATTTTTAGAGGAACACCTCTGGGTTTTTGTGTGTAATGTTTTGTACTCCTTTGCATTAGGAATAAAAGAGTCCAGCATGACTCAGCCTCCCTCCACACATTCATTAATGGAAATGAAAAGGGACCTCACACTTGTTCTAGAAAGATACCCAGTTCTGTGTCCAACACACAGCGAAACAGCATATAACCAGAGACATGAAACTGCGGACTCAGCTTACTCTGAATGTATTTATGTTTATGTCAGTTCCCTGAAATCCCAGGAGTGACACCATTGTCATCAGATAGCCCTCTGAACATATTTGACACCTGGCACTGTGGTATGTGATACTGATTGCTGGTGGGTGTGAGTCACCACACCTGGTATTGTATGGGTTACTAAGGGTCAAACCAGGGACCTTGCACTTGCTAGGCAGGCGCTTGAACCACTGAGCTAAATCTCTGGCCCCATAACACATTTTTATTATTTTTATGAACTTGTGTTTACCATTATCAAAACCCACTTATGGCCGGGTGTGGTGGGTCACGCCTGTCATCCCAGCACTCAGGAGGCAGAGACAGGATTGCTGAATTCAAGGCCTGCCTGGGCTACATAGTGAGCTCAGGGCCAGCCTGAACTACAAAATGAGACCCTGTCTCAAAAAAAAAAAAAAATAAACGCCCACTATTGAAAGCCATAAGTGCTAGGCTGTGATAGGTCTGAAGATATATAAAAGACTTGACTTTTCTTTCTTGAAACCCACAGTTTATAAGGAAGAAAGATAGACACTATACTTGGATGCAAATATAAATTGACTATGAAGAAACTGAATAACTGCCTATCATTAGGTTTCCTGAAGAAGTGACATTTGAACAGAGATTTGATGAAGCCATAGGAGTTAAGTAAAGGTAAGATAAAAAGGTGTTCTAAGTAGAGGAAATGATCCTTATTTCCAAAGTCAGTGTGAGATGAGTTCTTTTCTGCTTTCAGGAGAGGTCATTAGAGAGAAGGGAGTGAATGACTGTGAGATCTGCATGATACTCTTTGTCCACGGTCAGGCCATAGAAGAATATATATAAGGTTCCTGAAAGCAGGGTTTAGTCAAGTGCTGCTGCAACATTCCAGGTGAAAGTTGACTAACTTTAATCAAAATTACAAGTAAAGGTGGAGAAACTTTGTAGGTTTTCAGTCACATAAACCTGTGATTAATCATGACAAGAATTTAACAGGTAATAGTATAGAATAAAACTAGTGTATATTGTCATTGGAATGAAATTAGACTCAGTAATTTGTCTTAATATTCTTATATGTCTGCCTTTGTGTGATTTAATTTGCTTTGTATATTAACATGAAATTGCCAAGAAGATCCCATTCCCTATTTCAGCCACTAAATTATATATCCTGTTATTTTCTTTTATGTTTTCACAACCAATTGGCTTATTTCAGTTTGGGGGCCCAGTTGGAGCTTTTAGAGCCTTGTCCTAGAATCAGGAGCTGACTGACTAATAAACTACTATCTTAGGATAATCTGACCTTCTCTAGACTCAGTGTCTAAATTAGTGTACTTACAGAATGCCTCTTCAAGCTGAACCTGAAGAACAATTGGATTCTCATTGGATCCCTGACTAATAGACCTAATAGTTCACAGGTTTGGGGATCCCTTGCTACATACAAGCTAAAATGGCCTTCACTCTGCCCCAAGTTATCATACTACTCAGACCCTTCTTGGCACACAAATAATGCTACAGTTTGCAAAAGCTTAATAATAATTGGCCTGCTTTATAACTCTCATAATCCTTTTTCTTTCTAATGTTGTACAACAAGAAATGAGGATGAATTGGACATCAGTGAACTTTCCAGGATCCTCAGAGAACCTACCTGATTTATCTTTGCAGTGCTGAATATCATTAACTGAATAAGGAGCTAGCACTGAGATTGTACCATTGCCGCTTGCCACTCGAAGGAATAGAGTGAGCTTAGATGATGAGTTTCCTGAACCTGGGGCCTTTAGTAAGTACATTCAGATCTAGTATGGGGTAGACTCAGGAGATGGCCTTTACCTCCTGGGGATACTGATAACCAGGTTGCTGAGGAGGTTGCCTATGAGGAGAAGGAGCTGACAGGGAGTCTTCTGCAGCACTAGCTCCTGAGGGATGATGAGGTCTTAGATAGAGGTCAGGCCTCTGGTAGAAGGTCATAAAGGCTTGAGGGCACTTCTCACTTTTTCTTGTTCCTTACAGTAAAGATATAATTGAAAAATAGTATATTCAGGATGCTAAGAAATGAACATATCTCATTTTCCGCAGGAGGATATATAGACCATTTTTTTATTACATGGGAACATAAGATTATCTCTGAAGGGTCTCAGTGTGCTCCTCGATCTAATGGTTAAGATATATGAGTGAGGGCCGGAGATTTGGCTCAGTGGTTCCAGCGCCTGCCTCGCAAGCGCAAGGTCCCTGGTTCAATCCCCAGTAACCACATACAATACTGGGCGTGGTACACCCACTGGCAATCAGTACCTCATACCACAGATGCCAGGCTTGGTGGCTCAAGCCTGTAATCCCAGCACTCCAGAGGCAGAGGCAGGAGGATTGCTGAGTTCAAGGCTTGCCTTGGCTACATAGTGAGCTCAGGGCCAGCCTGAACTACAAAGCGAGACCCTGTCTCCAAAAAAAAATAAAAGATATATGAGTGAGGCCTCAGTAGGAACAGACGGGATCATTTTCATCTGCAGATAGGAAGAGTAAAACTTAGGTTGTACAATTCTAGCTGGCCTATTCCTTAGTCAGTCTGCAATAGTGGGGACCTGACAGGGCATCTCCTGGTAGCCTGTCCTGCTCTCACATCATATGTTCCATAGCAGAGTTGAACTTTGAGGTTAGATATCTCCAGGCTTGATTGAACAGCAGTGCTACTTCCTTTGGACATATCTAGTACCAAACTTTTCAACATAAAAATCAAGCGCCATGGGGCCGGAGGGTTAGCTCAGTGGTTCCGGCGCCTGCCTCGCAAGCACAAGGTCATGAGTTCGATCCCCAGTAATCACATACAATGCTGGGTGTGGAGACTCATGCTCACCAACAATCAATACCACATACCACAGTGCCAGGCGTGGTGGTTCATGCCTGTAATCCCAGCACTCAGGAGGCTGGGATTACTCCGGTCTCCCAATCCTCGGGATTCGTCTCAAAAAAAAAAATCAAGTGCCATGTAATTTGAGTCAACAGAGTATACATTCTTACAGACTGCAGCATAAGCTTTAAGCTATATTCATATCAAAGCAAAAGTGAGTAAAAAGGAGAACAAACCAATATCAGCAAACTGCCTCCCAGGAAGCAACAGCTTTAAGAGGGATTTGAGGACCCAGAGGGATGAGTTAACTGGTCTTCTCAGCCGCCACCTGCCATGTATGCAGAAGTAGTGGAAGAAGGCTATTAGGGACACATTTTTCCTTTCCCATGCGGGATTTGAGGACCCAGAGGGATGAGTTGACTGGTCTTCTCAGCCGCCACCTGCCACATATGCAGAAGTAGTGGAAGAAGGCTATTAGGGACACATTTTTCCTTTCCCATGCGGGAAAGTACTGTACCTCTTGACCGTGTATTTGAGTTATCTTGAAACAACAACTAAGCCAATGGAACACTTTGATAGCTAAAAACTGAGGTAAGGAGTGAAGATTAGAAAAGAAGAAAGAAAAAAACAAACCTATGGCAAGGAAATATTCATTGTGAGCCCATGATCCATGGGAAAGGACAAACACCTTTGCCACTCTTGAGACTAAGCAAATAGCTGCCAGACGAAGATACCAAATACTCCACAGAGAAAAGCAGTAGTCCAGGCAGGCCAGGTCCTTGTCTCCTGGTCATCTGCTATGGGCAGCTACAGCAAACACCCAGCCTACTGGTACTGCCTGTCTCCCCTGTTGCACTTGGCTTACACCCACACCTGCTGAGCCCTGCATTACAGCCTCCAGGATAGACTTTCCACATGGTGTGGATCAACAACAAAATATAAGCCCAGCTGATCAGCTGGACTCCTCCTGTCTCCATGAGGACAGAACCCTTTATCCCGCAGGCTAGTCATTTCTGTACTGTTAGGTCTCTGCTTATTCAGATGACCAAGTTGTATATTTTCCCATTAATTTTTTTTTTTTTTGAGACAGGGTCTCGCTTTGTAGTTCAGGCTGGCCTTGAGCTCACTGTGTAGCCCAGGCAAGCCTCAAATTCAGCAATCCTCCTGTCTCTGCCTCCCAAGTGCTGGGATTATAGGCGTGAGCCACCATGCCCAGCACTGTAATATGTGGTATTGATTGCTGGTGGGCTGGAGTCACCACGCCCAGCATTGTATGTGGTTACTGGGATCGAACTCAGGACCTTGTGCTTGCAAGGCAGGGGCTGGAACCACTGAGCCAAATCTCTGGCCCATTTTCCCATTAATTTTTATGAGATAAAATACTGAACAATTTTTATCAATTTTATTTAATAATTTTTCTATGGTGTATTTTGAGACATTCAATAAACAACAGATTATAATCTGGACAGCACTATATAGTTTCACTCAATTCTTTTTGCACCACTATCTTTGAATAACACCATTTATACTGTTGACCTTCCCTTTTTTCTGTGGGTGGTATAATTTCAATAAAATGTCTGCCCACTAAACAGTGATGAAGATAATAATGGACATCCTGTGTAGCATTTGCTGTCCTGTATTTTTCAATTATTTAGTCTATTAGACTTAATCTAAATTATAAATCACTTTAGAAACTCCCTTGTTTTGAATAAATAACAAATGAGTTCCGTATTTTTTGGTCCAGAAAGTACATAAATATTTTACAATTATTTTTCCTCACTTTTTGATTACAGGATAGCTGATCAGATGTTGATCAGCTCTGTATCACCCACAAAATTATTGTAACCATTGGCCACTAATTGGATTTTTTTTTTTTAGTTTTCTTTCTTATTTCAAGTTCTATCACTTCTATATTATGAATAGTTGACAATAAGACTTTTTTGTCTTCCTGTTTCATAACACAGACTTTCCCTCTCTGATATACTAATATTTCTATTTCAGTTTTTTGTTTTGCAAATATTTTAGTACTTCCTATTCCATCTCAGTGTCCTAAACATGTCTGTCTTGTATTGTAAAAGAACACTGAATTCTGTAGAAGTATAAATATACCTAATGATTAAGTTATAGCACAAAATTTTTATTTTTCACAAAATAAGTACTAATTAGTAAAAGAAAATAACCAGAAATAGATTGCACTAGAAACAAACATCAAAAGTGAACACAACATTCTAAATGTTAAAAGTATGCAAAAAAGATAGTTGCTAGAGAAGAGTCATACAAGTGTATTTCCTGCAGACAAGAATTGATCATAATAACTCTTCTCTGAGTGATACGCAGAACAGTCAGTACATAAATAAATGCACTGCCTGGGTGATGCTTGGGGTAAACTATTAAGTGGTAAAAGGAGGATAAGTTTAGGTTGATGGTTGTACTGGGTTCCATCCATGATTGGTTGGCTCCAAGGCAGCAATGGCATGGCAGAAGGGTATGGTGAAGGAAAGCTGCTCATGGGGATCCCACGAGAGAAGAAAGGAGCTGGGCATGAGAATCCATCCTTCCATGGCCCTGACTATCTGAAAAGGTCCTACCTCCTGTTAGTACATTGAACTATGAACTCAAGGATGGGATGGGTATAACATTCTGTAATCCAACCATATTACACCTCTGAGCACATGAGACTTTGGGGGACACTAGATTAAATCGATGATAGTCCTCAACCATATCTCCTGCTTTTATTAGGCTTGTGCTACTATTTTCTTTCACACTATCACAGTCATGTTTTTAAGATTTTTTTCCATTTTTACTTTAATTTCTGATACCCAAATCCTCTCTCCAGTCATATGGCATCTCCAGATTAGGATTAAAGAAAACCAGAAACCTGACCCACTTCACACAAGTTGTTAAAAAGCTACCTTTTTCTAAAAATTTATTTTAACATTAGTAAAATAAATATGCCTCTCAGAGCTATACTAAACCAAATGTCTGTTGTATACAAAGTAAAAATAAATCACAAATGTGAATTATAATTGTCATGAGACAAATCATAGTTTGAATGGATTTTTCACATTCTGCAGCCATTTTATTAGCCAAATTGTTTCCTCCTTTTTCAAAATACATCTAAACGTGGCTACTTTTCACTCCTCTCACTGTTACTGGGTGGGGATGTGGCTGGTCCAATCCATAGTCATCTCTTAAGTATTGTAGTGACCACTTTACTGGTCTCTCTGCCCCTAAAATGTTACTCCATTAATATGCAGGTCTGACCTGCTCCAAACCTTCCAGTGGGTCCTGGCTTAATTCAAAGTAACATCCAAAGTCTTTATTCCAAGGCCTGATATGATTTGCCTTCCACCTTCAACCCACTGTCCCTCTCAGTCATTCCTCAATTGCTTTACTGCCCTCACAGCTGTTCCTCTAGGCTCCTCTAGGCTCAAGAACATGAAGGCAGGTCTAGGCATTTAGCTCAATGGTTCTAGTGCCTACCTTGTGAGCCAACGTCCCAAGTTTGATCCTCAGGACCACAAGGATGTTCCCTCTGACACAAATTAACTGTTCACTCCTAACTCCAGATGTGACTTTATGAAAAGTCATCTATCTCTTCAGTAAGGCTCCCATCCGTGATACTTTTTCCTTTAATATTATCAGATATAGATTCGATTTTCTGTTGTTTTGTTTCTGTTTGTTGCTCTTCTTAGCTCTAAAGTACAAACTCTGTAAAGAGTGAATGTTTACCTGCTTTTATCATTCCTGTATTCCCAGCAAAGAGAAGAGAGATCCTTTCCTTTAGTCCAAATATGGCTGACTCTCCAAACTCAGTCAGGAGAGCCGAATCAAGAACAAGATCACAAAGGCCCAGAGATTTAAATCTGGTTCTGGCGTCTGCCTCGCAAGCACAGGGTCCCAAGATCAGTCCCAGGTAACCACATACTACATTGCCAAGCGTCGTGACTCGTGCCTGTAATCTCAGCACTCAGGAGGCAGAGGCAGGAGGATTACTAAATTCGAGGCTCCCTGGGGCTACATAGTGAGCTCAGAGCCAGCCTGAA
>PVIC010023336.1:0-26898 GCA_004025085.1 Thryonomys swinderianus | reverse complement strand
TCTTTCTTTCTTTCTTTCTTTCTTTCTTTCTTTCTTTCTTTCTTTCTTTCTTTCTTTCTTTCTTTTTCTTTCTTTCCTTCCTTCCTTCCTTTCTTCCTTCCTTCTTTCTTTCCTTTCTTTCTTTGCTATAGATAACGAAATATATTCCATATTTCCTTCTGTTGTTGTTGGAAAAGATACTAGGTATTTCAGTCTTGATTTTCAAAGCTTAGTTTTTAGTCTGATGTGTAACCTTTCCTAGAGATTCCTCCATGTGTATAGAGAAGAAAGTATATTCTCCTATTAGGTGTATTTTGTGTATACCTGTGAAGACCAGTGGTCAATGGATTGTTTCCACTGTCTGCTTCTGTTTGACTGATCTTTCTACTTTTGCAGGTAGGCTATGAATTCTACTATTATTGTGTTACTGTCTGTTTCTGCCTTCATGTCCATCAATGTTTGCTTCATATGTTTGGGATCTTTGATACTAAGTGTGCACATATTTATACTTGTATTTTCCTTGTCAATTTGCCCTTTCATCATTACATACAACAGATGTCCTTAATTTGTCCTTTTTGACAAGTTTTGACTTGAAGTCAATTAGTATAATTATTTACATGGCATATCTTTTTTCTGTTATTTTAGTTTCAGCCTATATATGTCATAGTATGTAAAGTGAGATTCTGGGTGACAGTATATAAAGTTGGATCTTCTTGTTTTTAGTCCATTAAACTTCTGCACGTTTTTGGTTGGGGGATTTAATCTAGCTATATTTGAAGTACCTTCTGGTAGAGAATGACTTACAATTGCCATTTTATTAATTGATTTATGTCCTTTAGTTTTTTTAAATTGAATTCTTTATTGGTACATTTTATATATACATCAAGATCATATTCCACTGTAATTTTTTTTCTTTTGCATTGGGGATTGAACTTGGGACTTTGAGCTTGCAAGGGAGGTGCTGGAAATACTGAGCTAAATCCCTGGCTCATTTTCTTGTATTTTTGTCCTGTGCCTCCTTCCTTTGTGTTTCATTAATATTTTGTAATAATATGCTTTGATGATTTTCTTATTTTCTTTTGTGATTAATTTATCAGTATTTTATTTGTGATTTCCTTAGGAGTTATACAAACATAACCATCTGTTTTGTTATTATTATTTCTTTGTTTTAGACAGGGTCTCACTATGTAGTTCAGGCTGACCTTGAACTTACTATGTACTCTATGCTGGCCTCAATCTCACAGGGCTCCTCCTGCCTCATTGTTTTGAGTCCCAGGATTACAGCCTTGTGCTACCACACCTACTTATAACAATCTGTCCTTTTAAAAATTGATTTTATTGGTACATTTTATATATACATTATGATCACATTCAACATTGGGGGTTTGCACCAGTACATGACACATTTTGATTAAACCAGAACCAATGTAACTTCCATCACACACAAAAATTCTACTCCCTTATATCCTCTCATCATTTTGTTATTATAAAAAATTACGTTTATATTTTAATATATTAACATAACTTCATAGTAATTTTTATATTTAAAAGATAAAAATTTAAATATTTTTTTTGGTGGTACCAGGGATCGAACTTGAGCTTTTGTGCTTCTAGTGCAGTACCACTTGAGCTAAATCCCCAGCCCACAAAATTTAAATTTTTACACCAGAATTAAAAGTGATTTACATACCACCTTTGAAATATTACAGGATTCTACGTTTGCTTTTACTAAAACCTTTATATTTCATATGCTGCTGTATTATTTCCTGTCTTTTTGTTTAACTCAAAGGACTCCCATTAGCATTTCTTATAAGGCCTGTCTAGAAGTGATAAACTGCTTTGTCTTTTGCTTTTCTGGGGAGGCCTTTAATTCTTCTGTATTTTGGGCAGTTTTGCCAGATATAATATTTTACTTGATAAGACTTTTTGTAGTACTTTGAATATATCATTCTAATTTCTGCTGATTTATAACATTTATGCCAAGAAATCTGTGGATAATGTTATGGGTGCTCCATTATACATGATGAGCTATTTTCTCTTGCTACTTTCAAAATTCTGTTTTTGACTTTTGATAATTTTATCTCAATGTAGCTGTGTGGGCCACTTTAGATCTGTCATATGTGGTATTTTTGGTGATCTTTGAACTTACAGTGTCCATTTTCTTCCTTAGATTTGTTAAGCTTTTAGCTGTTCTTTCTTAAGATAAGCTCTGCATCCCTTTTCTCATTCTTTTCATTATATTTTGGTTTATTTGTTGGTGTCTTATAAGATCCTTGTATTATTTTCACTTTTTCCCTTTGTATTATTTTCATATGATGATTGCAAAGATATCTCTTCAGTTTTGCTCATTCCTTCTTTGATCAAGTCTGTTGCTGAAACCCTCTAATTAATTTTTCAATTTATTTATTTATATTCTCAGTGTACAGAGTTTCTGCACATTTAGAAAAAGTTTTTCTTTGTATTTGCATTTTGTTTATATACCTCATTTAGTTTGAGGTTTTTTTTTTTTTTTTTGCTTTTTGAGACAGGGTCTCGCTTTGTAGTTCAGGCTGGCCCTGAGCTCACTATGGTGCCCAGGCAAGCTGCTGCGAACTCAGCAATCCTCCTGTCTCTGCCTCCCGAGTGCTGGGATTACAGGCATGAGCCACCACGTCAGGCATTGTGGTATGCGGTGTTGATTGTTGGTGGGTGTGTCTCCACGCCCAGCCATTATATGTGGTCACTGGGGATTGAACTCAGGACCTTGTGCTTGAGAGGCAGGCGCCGGAACCACTGAGCTAATCCTCCGGCCCTAGTTTGAGCTTTTATCTTTTCTTTTGAGGCCCTTTGAGGTTCTACAACATGATAATTTTGAATTATTTTTCAAGTATTGCCTAGATTTTCATTTGCTTTTTATTGGTTTCTGGGATTAGTTTTGTTTCTTTGACTGGACTTGTTTTGGCACATTTCTTTGTGTGTCTTATTATTTTATTATTGTATTTTACTGTTATTTGTATGTTTGAAAAAACAATCTCCTCTCCTGGCTTTTACTATCTCATTTCATTCAGGTTAAGACCCTCACCAGTATCCCACTTGAAGACTTTGGGGTTGACACAAACGTTTCTTGGGGATGTATCTTCCTGGTGTGTGTATAATTTCTCAGTTAGAAAGGTTGCTACATTCTTTTTCAGGAACTGGCACCTCTCCGTCTGGTGTCAGTCTGCAGTACTTCTGGAACTTTCACCTGGTTTCTGGAATTCTCATAAAGCTTTGAGACTGTCTTTTGAAGCTAAGACATTGTCTCTGTGACAAACAAAGTCTGAAGCTTCTTGCTCTTTTATCTTTTTTTTTTTTGAGACAGGGTCTCACTTTGTAGTTCAGGCTGGCCCTGAGCTCACTATGGTGCCCAGGCAAGCCGCCACAAACTCAGCAATCCTCTTGTCTCTTCCTCCCGAGTGCTGGGATTACAGGCATGAGCCACCACGTTCGGCATTGTGGTATGTGGTGTTGATTGCTGGTGGGTGTGAGTCTCCATGCCCTCTTGTGCTTTTATCTTACTGATAGTATTCTCATATCTCTTAACTTCACAATAATCAGTTTTTATTAATGTTTTCTATTATATAGTTAGAAGGAAAATATAATTTCAAGGAAAATGACTGACTTTTACTGAGAATGAGATCCCTACTTGCACTTAATCACTATATGTTGAAAGCCAGTGAAACTATTGAGAGCAGTAAAACACATGTGACTCATCATGTACAAAAGATCTTCAGTCAAATTCATCACTGTTTCCTCATTATCTCATCTTATGGTTTTAAAGATAACGTGTCTCTCACATATGTCAATATAACTGAATTTAATGACAAACAGTCATAAATGGCAGCATTTTTGAGGTGTCACTGACATACTGTGTGATTTTACATTTGCAATGTCTGTTGATGAGAACAATACATGGGATTTGCTTAGGTATATTACTGAAGGTAACAGAAAAGAAAATTGAATACTATAAAGAAAAATGGAGATGAGATCATTCAGACTGAATAGCAAATTCTTAAAATTCTTCTGTTGAAAATGGTAACAGAAAGAAGGATGCCCATAAAAAGATGGTGGAAGATAAACATGGGAAGGGAGACTTCCTGTGAGATGAAGGTCAGAGAAAAATTTCAGAAGGACTGTGAAGCTGAGTTCCAGCAGCACTCATGAGTAGAGAAGTAATTTGGGTGCATAGCAACAGAGTTGGAGGAAAAACATCCTCTGTTTGAAAATGAGAAAACCAATTGGGGGAAAGAGAGAGAGAGAGGGAAAGGGAGAGTGAGCTCAGCTCTGCAGTGTGTAGTGTAATAACAGCATCTTTAGCAACCTGAGGAAATAGAGTGGTGGGATGGAGAAGATCCTGGGAATCCATGACTGCTCACCAGTTATTAGTCAAATGCCAGTGTGCCAACCTGTATATCAGTGTTACCCAGTTTTATCAGCATGCAAACACTGTGTCCTTAATGATGGATTTAAATGAGTGGGCAAAGACTTATTGCTTTTATTATTGTCATTATGAGGTTAGAAATCCTTGAATTTATAGTTTCTAAGTCCTGTGGAACTTAGAAAGTATCATACTTTATTCTTTTCCCATATTTCTTTATTTTTAATTAAATAAATGTCTTCAGTTTAACACAAAAGCTCACTTTACTGTAAAATGGTACTTGTTTACAATTACAGTTTGGTATTTGATTGTTTACAGGCTATTCCCAAACAAAGCTACTAGGAATATTTTAATTCAGAATACAGTTTCCTGCTTTTATTGCAATCTGACACTTTGTAGCATTACTATAATTCAAGTATTCTGTTTTCTAGAATATATGTAATACAATTTAGTCTGAATCAGGTATTACTATATTTGGGGACTTCTTGTGATTAAAAAATACTCAAAGGAAAATACATATGGTGAATAAAATTTAACTCTAAGTTTTCCATGGTGATATTTTAATCATTTTGAATTTCTAAAAGTTTATTATTTACATGTGGTAATCATATTACTACATTTAAAAATGATATTCAGTATGGGCATCTTTCTATATATTGGCCTTGTTACAGTGCTGCACTATTGTCATACTCTCAACAGATAGGACTCAGAGATTAGAATTTTCCATTAGTTGCCTCTTTAGACTTTATGAAACAGTGGAGAAAAATGCAACTTCAGGCCATTTTTTGATAGAATTGGGATGCTAATGTCCAATCTAATTTTCTGTAATAAGGAGTTCTTGCTTGTTCTTACTACAAATGAGAATCATGATCTCTTGAAAACAAAATTAACCATCCTACACTTGGTTATATTTATATATTTTATTTCTGTTTTTTTTGCATAAAGCACATAAATATTTTGTGTTTAAAAATTCTTGGAGGGCACAAAAACATGCCTTCAAGTAACTCCAAAGCCAAAATATATTCCGTTATACCTCTATGAAAGTCTCAATATTTAAAAAACATATATCTACAAATTCATATATAAATTTTCTGTGGCCCAATAAAATTTAGGTGATTTCAAATAAAGTTTGACATGCTGCTGCTTTATGAGAAGAACCATTTGTAAATTTGATTCCCTTAGGATAAACAACATACGAAAAAGAAATCCAACAGAGTTAAATGTAAGTGACATAGAGGAGAAAATATTTCTCACTATGTGGTACCAATAAGGAAATAGAACTCAGGATTTCAGAGGATAAACATCTGAAATATTTAAGAATATTCCTAAGTCAGTAAAATGGACAAAGGCTAGGGAAAGATGGTGTATAACAGATGAAACATCAAAGTTCATCAAAGATAAATACCAATTTCAGTTGTATTGTCAATTGTGTATTGTATCAGTCAGGGCCCTCCAGAGAAACAAAACCAACAGGGGATGATCTCTTATGATTTATTATAAGGATTTGTCTCATTGATTGCTGAGGCTGAGAAACCCCACGGTCTGCAGTCTGCAAGCTGTATACCTAGGAGGGCTATTGGTATAATTTATAGGAGCACTGGGAGTAGACGTCCTAGTTCAGAGGCAAAAGATCAGTGTTTCAGCTCAATCTCAAAAAGTGAGATGGGGGGCACAGAGAGAGAGACAGACAGAGAGACAGAGAGATGGAGAGACAGAGATAGAGGTCTGCTTTACTCAGCCTATGGATGAGCATACTACTCTCTTCTGGAACACTGATATTGACATATCCGGAAAGTATGTTCACCCAGCTGCCTGGGAACTATGTGGCCCAGTCAAATGATGGATAAAATTAACTATCACATATATTTTATTGTAGGAATAAATTGAATTTTTTCATCAAGCAATGATAGTTGAAAAATATTACTAATATGTATAGATTAAAGCGCACATCAGATATTTTGAGTCCTGATGGAGGATATTACTTGGTATGGCCATTGTAGAGGGAAATTTGGCAGCATTTATTAAGTTTCAAATGGCATGCTTTATGGCACTTCCCGGGTTCTTTATGATATTAACCTCTATGCTAAGCAATAGGGAATGAGAAAGTAACTAAGGGGATATTTTATGCTCTTTTAGTAAGAGCTACAAAACATGACATTCTGTCACGGGGTGATTTACAAAACGTATTATGGTATGAGAAAAGCAAGCCAACACGCAAACAAAGTATTGCATTAAAATAAAAAAACCTGACTCTACCAGCACGGGATGCTGGGTAGACTCATCAGGGGTGTAGGATATGTTACAATGAGGTCGGGTGTGGTCCGGGTGGTATGGTTGTAGATGATGTAGGATGTCTCAGAAGGACACAAACCATGGGATAACTGTGGTCTCCTGGTCAGGAAGTCAGAGGGTGTGATTTGGTGGAAAAGGGCTAGTTCGACTGATTTTTTTCTCTTAAAAAGTATATGTTTTGCCGGGCGTGGTGGCTCATGCCTGTAATCCCAGCACTCGGGAGGCAGAGACAGGAGGATTGCTGAGTTCCAGGCTTGCCTGGGCTCCATAGTGAGCTCAGGGCCAGCCTGAACTGCAAAGCGAGACCCTGTCTCAAAAAAAAAAAAAAATACATGTTTTGATTGTCACATAACGTTTATATGTATTTATGGGGAAAATACACTATGACTCATATATATGGGTAGCAATCAACTGAGGGTAATTCATCACCTTAAACACATCATATTTTTGCATGGTGAAAGCACTTAAAAAAAATCATCCCGTCTATTTTGAGATATAGAATGCCTTATTTATCTTAATTTAAATATTGTCATGGCAGTTTATTAAGAAATTAGTTATGTAATTAAGCTTTTGTTATTAAAGTAAGTCTACAGTGTCTAGCTCAGTCAGACAGTTGAAGGCTCAAATAGGGATACAGGGTGGGATAAGCCTTCCTGGAAAAATATAAGGACATCCTTAGTCCAGTGAAGTAGTGTGCTGAGCTGCAATGGCATTTGAGGGTTCGAGGAGGGAATGGAAGATTTCTAAAGATAAAATTTCTAATCACAGACCTGGTGTGCCTTACTCTACCTCTTGGCCTTCCATTGAATGAATAATGAAACACCTTCCCGTTGTGCCGCCAGCACCAAGGACTGATTTGCACAGCGTCCTGCACACTCTTATCTCATCGCCATTGTGAGAATCATGATGCAAACACCTGGCCTGAGACGAACCTGTTGTGATGGGACAGACTGTAAAAAATTGCCCCCGTGCAGATTGAAGTATGGATGTGAATGTCGTACTTATCGCATCTTTGTGAAATGGTTGTCTCCCTGAAGATTTTCCTGCTGCTCAGAGAAGGACAAAGAGAGAAGGAAAGTGAAGGCAAGGAAGAGAACAGGGAGTGAAGTGATTTGCATATTTATTTTGTAGAAATGGAGAAGATGGGGCCATTGGTCCTTGTGGATAGAGACTGAATATTTATTTGAACACAGAATTTTATCTCCGATCTTGAGTCAATATACAGGGAAAGTGAGTAAGACATACCTTTAAAGGTCTTCTTAGCATCACTCATTTATTCACGTGGTGTGTTTCCGGTGCCTTAGTGGACACTTACTGTCCTGGGTGGCATTGAAACAATGGGAACACAGAGGTCCTGTCTGTAACTGTTAAATTCTTGGTCATAGGCTGATATGAAGAATAAAATCCAATAAAATAATTGTGAGATTTACAAGCTCTGAATAACTTAATAACGTTCTTAGGGAACCCAAATAGAATAAACTGCCAGCCCTAGTGGAGAGTGGGAAGGGGAGTGTCCCAGGAAAAGGGAACCACAGCACAGACAAATGCCCCAAGGCAGGAGGACTTCATAGGGGTCCATATAATGTGGAGGTTTAAATTTTCTTTCAGATGCAATAGAAACCATTGAGTAATTTACAGTGGTCTAGTTGGGTTCACATTTTTGATTATTGATAGTAAAAACACTTAAAAGAGAAAACTGTCTTAATTATGCTCGTTCCTTCTAAAATGTCTTCTAGTCAGACAAGCCCTTTTGAGAATTAAGTTTTCATCTGCTTGGATTTTGGATTGGTGAGTCCAAGAGAGTAAGCATTAAGTAAACACAAGTAAATAAAATATATTTTATTAATTTTATGCAGCTAAGCCCTCAGGATAGAGATAAAGTCTTCTAATAATGTTTTTGTCTTTATCTGACTGTTGAGATAAAAATTCCTTCAATTTGGAACATGTGTCCTTAACTGGATTATCAAATGAATTTTCCCTTCAGTATTAATTTCCACAGTGGTAATTTCAATATTCAATAAATGCAGGACAAGTCTCTCCTTTAGAGAAAACAATTCTATTCTCTGTTGACGGATAAACAGTTTAGCATGAGATCATTTGATAGCTTCTGTCTTAAGCTATTTGGTCTCAAGGCAGAAGTATTTTTTAGAGCCAGCCCTTGCACCGTGTCATTGTAATGACACCATAAAATGGTTCTTTTTATACTTTCCAATAAAACGGTGTGACATCTTAAATCTGAGTTGCTTTACTTTTTAAGGGGAGAAGAATGCAGGATTCCTTTCCATCCACCTCCCTCCAGCAAGGCAATCATCAGGTACAAAGAAAGAAGCTCAGGGGAAACACAGTCTCATTCTATAAATATATTCAAGGTAACCATATAGATAGAGGGGAATTGTTCACACTCTGAGAAGATAAGAAGACAAGGTGACAATAACCTAGAATTATTCAAAGATAGGAGTTTAGGTTTTTCACTGGGTAAAGATAACACACTCTTATACAAACATCCATTCTACAGGGCCTAGGATGAGACTGGAATCATCATAGCACAAGAGAGTTTGGGGTCAGGCATGGCACATGTAATGAGGCTCCTTATTGTGAGAGCTGGGGTCAGAGTTCAAATTGGGTGGGTGGGGTTCAGGGAGGGCTATGCAAATAGATGGTTTTTGCATGTTTATGTTCAACTAGAAGAGGTATTTAAAACAACAATAGCCACTTTTCATTAAAATTTCAGTGTATAAAACAAATACAGGAAAGCAAGAAATTCCTTTATTTCCAGTTAACTCTCTCCTTCCTAAAAGAATATAGTCAAACCCGTAGGAACCAGACAACTCTAACACAGAAAAGGTTTGCACAGGAGAGTCCTTTTGTTTTGGGGAAGAGAATGATTAACATTTTAATTGACATTATTGTATTGGCCTGTGTCAACTCTACTTTTGCTGTGACTTGCAGTAACTGAAGTCTTGATCATCAGAAGCACCTAAACTGATGGAGGCATCTGAAGGTATTAGTTTGTTAGAGAAAGTGTACTGTTTTTTAATAGATGTTCTGTACTTTGGGAGATGAGCCTTGGGTTTCAGTAGATGGTGAAGTTGAGGTTGATGGTGGCTGTATCTTGCACAGTACTTGCTCAAGTACATAATGAAAACTAGACTAGATATTAGCAGGTAATCCACAGGCAAATGTTGTCTTCTTTGAATTCAGATTTGAGCTAGAATTCCCAGGATTTTCTACTGGCAATGATGTTTTGCAAATACTAGTTTAATATTTAGATTTGCCTCATTATTTGGAATCCTACAGACCTCCAGCTAGACCAAGTAGAACTTGGTTTCACTTTCCTTAACATGTTACTTGCATAAGGTAAACTGAAGATGGATTTCTAAATGAGTACTAATGGGAAAACACTCCGACTTCTGTAATTCCTGAAATATAAGTTCAGTAAACAGTGAGGACTAACCATGTTTGCCTGGTGCCCCCTCTGACATTCTTAGTGCTGGTCTAAGGAGCCTTCCCATTCTCCAGCTTGACATAAGGATAGCTGTTTAGTAATAAATATTTTATTACTGCTTAGATTTTACAATTACTTTTTATTTATATCATACAGTACAACACTTGGAAAGCTTTATGCCACCCTAGAAAAGAAAAGGCTTCATTAAATAGAAGAATCAAACGCCTGTAATCCCAGCCCTCGGGAGGCAGAGACAGGAGGATTGCTGAGTTTGCGGCAGCTTGCCTGGGCACCATAGTGGGCTCTGGGCCAGCTGAACTACAAAGCGAGACCCTGTCTCAAAAAGCAAAAAAAAAAAAAAAAAAAAAAAAAGAAGAATCAAAGGATATAGGAAACAGAGGTTAAGCAGGGAAACTGCAGGGTGATCAGCAGAAACAGTCCCAAATTGTACTTTCTGTGTGAAAACAAATTAGAATCTAGAAGATAGAACTTCTGGCTAACTAGCCAATTGATCATCAGATAGGTATGATGAGTTCTCCTTTCATTTATCTTGTTGTCAAGCAGTTCTCTATCCACCTGTGCTGAGGACCAGGCGTGTGGACACCATGATGCTTGGAAAGGCACTAGAGAACTCCAGTGTTGCATGTCAGAATGAGCTCCACAACAATCTCTGGAGCCTCCCCGGCTTCAACACTCCTGAAAATATATCTCGGGTTATTGCGGAGGAAAGGGGAAAGTTCAGGTAATCCCTGCTGGGAGAGAGAAATGTGGAGTCCAGTTGCTCTGTGCACAACATTTCAAAGAAGGCCAGGTTTTCTGGACCTCTGCCTTGCCTGGACCCTCTGCCACGAACCTCTGGGGGGCTCTGCTAAGGCACTGTTTCGTTCTGTGATATTCTGAAGGCCTAGAACATTTGGCTTTGCTGTTCTTCTCCATCACTACTTCTTTCTGCCTTTTGACTTTAAAAAAATCATTAATTTCCCAAAAGCAATTTTCCATTTGTTCCTCTGATTGTTTTGCTCTGATTCTTTTTAAAACCCGGGTTTTGCTCTTTTTTCTTTGTCTTTCTCCCCTCCTCTCTTCCTCTTTCCTTCCTTTTTCTCTTCTTCCCTCTCTTTCCTCTTTTTTCCTTTCTTCCACTTTCACTTCTGCTATTTTTATACAGAAGGCTAATTATTCTTTTATGAAGCCTGACTGATGAATTAAAAAAAGAGGCCAAATTGCACTTTGAAGTTGTATGATATTAAAGTTAGTCTGTAAATTTGGAAATAAACTTTTTCTTAAAGAAGGAAGCTATATGGAGACATATTTGGAAGAAATATCATGAATCCACCATACATAGAGTTTCACGAGAGTTAATGGCATACCCTGTTATAGTAAGTGGCTTTTGCTTACTGTTATGCCTTTGGACCTTTATTATTGTAGTTCAAATATGTGCATTTCTTTTCTCTGAAAGTCAGATCTACTTCAGGTGGTCATTTTACTGGAAATATGTTGCATCTTTCTCTCTTGTTCCAAGTTTAATGACAAGCCATTTTCAAGGCAGTCACCAGACTCAAGGCAGAGAAGTTTGAGTTGTTTGCTATTTGCATCATGGTATTAAGTGGCCTGTCTGGGGAGCAAGGCTGAGCCTTGTGAACACTGTGCTTTGTCAAGCTGGAAACAATGGCAAGTTAATTTTTTTTAAAGAATGTAGCTAGCCTATTAAAAGTGTGTCAGTCAAATTTTACAATAAATGGATTTTATGGTTATTCTTGCAAAACTTATTATTTCTGGGTTAACTTGTAACTAAAAGTGATGCCTTCTCTCTTGTCACCCCAAGTTCTCTTAGCACACAAAGGACTCCCTGGGGACAAGCAACTCAGATGGGAACATAGATAACTGTACATAATGGGACCCCAATGGCCTATAAAAGTTAATGCTACTGAAGCAATTAATGAAGCTTCTAAAGCAAGGGATGTAAGCCTGAGGATAATTTATGCATTGGGATGATCCTGCTCATTATTGGCATTATTTAACATTCCCCAGGCTACACATCCAAACACAGGCCAAGAGTGTACTAGATTCCTGTGGATAGAGAACTATTCCTCAAATCAGAGGAGTAGAGAAAATCTTAAAATGGAGCACAATAGCTAGATGAGAGGGAGGGGTATGGAACATGCTTTGTAAGAATTCAGATAATAGGCAGTGGTTGAAAGCAATAGAATTCTGAAATCACAATTTGCAGCTTTGAATGAAATAATGGGTATAATAACAATCATTAATTGTATTTCTCACCTTTTTGTTGCTGAGAAAAAATACCTGGCTTACATTCCTTAAAGAAGGAATGGTTTACTTTGGCTCGTAGTTTCAGATGGGTCAGTCTTTCATCAGCTGGCTCCAATGCAGAAACATCAGCGCAACTGGTGTGGTAGAAGAAGACTGTGAAACTCATGGTGGGAAGGAAGTAGAGGGTGAGGAAAGGCTCTAGGGACCAGATACAGCCCCAAAATATGACCTACTTCCTTCCACTAGCCCCCGTGCCTATAATCCATTCAGCTATGAACTCATCAGTGAGTTAACCTACAGATGAGGTTAGTGCCTTCAAAGCCAGTCAGTCACCTCTGGAAGAATCAGTTATGTCAATCAAGTTGACAGAATTACATCAGCACACCAGGAGTGCCCTAAAATAGGGTCATGAATGATTGGAAATTTGCAATGAGGGTCAGGCTTATGGCATCTGGACCTGTTGATAGACGGCATCATTAAAAATGGGGCAACATCATGAACTCTCAATTATGGGCAGCAAAAACCCACGGAAAGTATATTTGTTAAAATACTTGAACCTGATTCTGCCTAAAGACGTCTATACCTGCCAGTTTATGGGATGCATAGAAAATTAAGTTACAAATAAATAAATATCTCACAAGAATAATCAATCAAATGTAGAATTGAGGCTCTTAATTGTACATATTGGAAATAAAATGAGGAAGAAGTTATAAAATGATGAGACTTGAAAGATAATGCATCATGTGGATTCTGAGAAACTCAATTAAATGAAACTAAAATGTTTTCATGATATTAACAAATAATTGACTTTTAAAGTACCAAAGTTAATTAAAAATATCCTTCTCAGAGGAGCATATGCAAGTATTCATAGTTTAAATGCCACAATGTATGCGGCTTACTTTAAAATATTCTAGCTGAAAGAAGTGGTCAGTAGATTAATTGAAAGTGCTCATATGTTGATATGTATCAAAGCTGTGTGATGGGTAAATGAAGGCTGATTATTGTGTTCTCATTACATTTGAGGATTTGCTTAATAATGAGAAATATGAATATTCCATAATAGAGCATGAGAAATAGATGAGTCATATTTTAAGAGTACTTAAAAAGTCACATAATCAGATCAAGTTTGAGGTTTTTTTTTTTTGAAACAGATTCTTACTTTGTAGTCCAGGCTGACCCTGGACTCACTATGTAGCTCATGTTGACCTCAAACTCACAGCAGTCCTCCTGCCTCTGCCTCCTGAGTGCTGGGATGACAGGCATGAGCCATCATGCCTGGCAAGTTCAAGCACTGTTTAGAGCTTATTAAGTTATTAAGTCTTTAGACACTGTTAGATACAGTCACACAAAAGTTTCTAGTTCAAAAATATATGAAGATACCCTGTGTCAAAATAAAACGTTTAAAAAAGGGCTAGAGATTTAGCTCACTGTGTAAGCCCTGGATTCAATTCACCATACTGGAGAAAAAAGAGAAGGAGAAGAAGTAGGAGGTGGAGGGGGCAGGAGGAGGAAGGCAAGGACATTGACTAAACAGACAATTTGAATATATCATGTGATAGGTTTGTGCGTGAGCAAGGAGCTATAGTATAAGACACACTTATCTGCACATAGCCGCTCTCTCATTCTGATTCGCATGGTTTCCTGTCTTTTGTGACTCTGTGGATCCCGCCCACTAGGCCTATAGAACGCAAACATTGTATGAGCGAGATAACTATGTCTAACCTGCCGGATCTGCATCTGTAAGACGGAATTTGAGATATTCCATTCTAACGTCTCATCTTTTTTTTTTTTTTTTTTTTTTGCTTTTGAGACAGGGTCTCGCTTTGTAGTTCAGGCTGGCCCTGAGCTCACTATGGTGCCCAGGCAAGCCGCCGCGAACTCAGCAATCCTCCTGTCTCTGCCTCCCGAGTGCTGGGATGACAGGCATGAGCCCCCATGCCTGGCACTGTGGTATGTGGTGTTGATTGTTGGTGGGCGTGAGTCTCCACGCCCAGCATTATATGTGGTTACCGGGATTGAACTCAGGACCTTGCGCTTGCTAGGCAGGCGCTGGAACCACTGAGCTAACCCTCCGGCCCAATCTCATCTTTTTTTTAAAAAGGAAAATATATATGCTTATAACTTTTTTATATTTAAAATTCATATTTTGGAAAGGACACAAGGACAAATCTGCCATCTTAACAAATATTGGAGTGTAAATCCTTCAGACCTACTTAATTTGTCCCAGTCTTGTTAACACTGAAACCCCCCTAGTGCGCTGGGAGCGGTCCTGTTGACGGTGCTCTGACTCCTGATTTGGTCCTTTCCATTCTCTTGCGCAGCGCCCATCCTGATCTCTAGAGCTACCCTCTCTTTCTGTTCTGCTGCACAGAATGCCAACCTAACTCAAGGTACTGTGTCTTATGTCCCACTTGATTTTCTTCTCAATTTATTGTTGCTCTTAACAAGAGTTTTGTTTGCATCCATTCCCCGCTGTAAGTTTGACACACTAAACATCAGAAAAAAGGGAGAAGACAAGTATTAGCGTCCTGTGGATACCCTTGGCTTCTTTGTTTGGGTGGTTTCAATTGCAGTGTTTTCCTGCTTTAATGAGACTCAGTGTTCATGGGAATAGGGACTAGCATAAAGTGCAGTGATGCAGACAGATTTGAAAGGCCGAACACTACAATAAAATTCACCTTCAGGGACTCTCTGGAACTCAGAAGGAGGATTGTGTACTACTATTGTATTAAGGCATAGCAGGTCCCTGAGCAGCTGTGAAAGAGAATGAGCGGATTTCAGGATACTGGATTAGTACCAACAAACATTTTATGGAAAACATCCAATTAAGTGTTTGCAAGCTTTTCATTTAGAAAAAAAATTCTTTCACATTAAATTAACTCAATGTTCAAAATAGAAAAAAAGAATTCTTCATATGCTGGAGATTAGATAACTCCCAGGTGGTTGGTTCTCTTTGTTTTTTTACCGTGGTAGCTCTGAAAGTCTGGCACTGGGACCAGGAACATTAAGTCACCAGGAATCTTCTTAGAAATGCAAATTATTGGCACCACTCTAAACCCACTGATTCCAAGCCTACGGGAGACCCTAATGAATGCAGAAGCTTGAAACCTTTAGTTTAATATATATTTTCAAAAGAACAATGATATAATCTATAATAAAATATTTTTGCATTTTTCTTACTATAACATCCTTTGGGATAATACTTCTAGTCAGAAAACCAATTCTGGTTTCCTTTCAAAATTTAACATAATAACTAAATCTTGGAAGCAGCCTCTATGTATATCAACAGATGAATGCATAAAAAATATGTATTTACACATAGTGGAATACTACTCTGCCATAAAGATGAATAATCTTGAGTCTTTTGTAGGAAAATGGATGCACCTTGAGACCATAATGTTTAATGAAATAAATCAGACACATAAGCTTAAATAGTGCATGGCTTCTCTTACATAAGATTCTTGAAGTATAAATAAAGAACAAAATGAGAGGTAACAGGAAGTAGGGAGATAGATGTTTCTCAAATGGGAAGAGAATCAAGAGATGGAGGGAGGGGGAAGTCAAGGGAGGGAAAGGGGCTAAAAAAAGAAAATGAGCTGTGTCATGTACATATACCAACTCCATACAAGGAATGTAAACACTATGTACTACAAACTTGTGCTAATAAAAAAGATTTAGAATGAAAGATGCAAGGTTTCATAATAGCTTGTTAATTCTACTTATCATGGCTTACAAAATAATACATTTACTAATCTTATAACCAGTGCAGTTTATTATTGACATTTATCCTGGTGTATATCTGTTACATCTGTATATTTTTTTTTTCTTTGAGACAGGGTCTCGCCTTGTAGTTCAGACTGGTCCTGAGCTCACTATGCAGCCCAGGCAAGCCTGGAACTCAGCAATCCTCCTGTCTCTGCCTCCCGAGTGCTGGGATTACAGGCGTGAGCCACCACGCCCGGCACTGTGGTATGTGGTATTGATGGCTGGTGGGCGTTAGTCTCCACACCCAGCATTATATGTGGTTACCGGGGATCGAACTCAGGACCTTGCACTTGTGAGGCAGGCACTGGAACCACTGAGCTAACCCTCCGGCCCTGTTACATCTGTATATTTCTAAGGAAAATAAGAAAGTTGTTTTTTTTTTTGAGACAGGGTCTCACTTTGTAGTTCAGGTGGCCCTAAGCTCACTATGTAGCCCAGAGAAGCCTCGAACTGAGCAATCCTCCTGCCTCTGCCTCTCAAGTGCTGGGATTACAGGTGTGAGCCAAGAAAGGTATGTTTTTGTTACTGTAATGAAATACTCGAGCCTGGATACTTGTTTTTTTTTTTTTTTTTCTTGCGGGGGGTGCACCAGGGATTGAAGTTGGGCCCTTGTACATCCAAGGTTGGTGCAATACCACTTGAGCTAAATCCCCAGCCCTGAGCCTGGATACTTCTATTGAAAAAGAACTTTTATTGAAAAAGATTTATTTAGTTTCCAAATGTAATGAAAGTGATAGATCTTCATATTCAATAAGCTCAGTGAATTATATTGAGAAATATATTGCTCAAAACTAATGATTAGAAAGGTATCTTGGTATCAGTCTAAATATGGAAATAAAGGGATGGTGATAAGAGGATGAGTGATAACAGCTGATTTCTCCTTAGAAGCAATGCAACAGAGTAGATTAATGCCATTAAAGTACTGAAAGAAAAAAAAAACCTGTTACATTGAATTTCATTACCTGTGAAAATATCTTTCAAAAGTGAAAATAAAATAGAGATGTTTTCAGATATATGAAAGTTGAAAGAATTCAAAGCTGGGTGGTAAACTTTCATCCATGGCTATAAAATTATAAGAAAAAGAAAAAGAAAATAACAGGCTTATCCGGACAGCTGATAAGCATACAAAAAGATATTCAATGTAAGTTTTGGAGGAATGCAAATTGAATCATAATGAGATTTAATTTATAAAACAACTAAAATTTAAAAGACCATAGATTTTTTTTTTTTTTTTGAGACAGGGTCTCACTTTGTAGTTCAGGCTGGCCCTGAGCTCACTGTGTAGCCCAGGCAAGCCTCGAACTCAGCAATCCTCCTGTCTCTGCCTCCCAAGTGAATGTGACTAATTTTTAAATATTTGATTTTCTAGCTATCTTTCTGATGTTTCTATTTTTTCTTTCACTTTGGTCAGAGAACATATCTCATGCAATCTGAATACTATGAATTTTGTGGAAATCTGTTATTTGCCTCTGCATATGATCTATTTTGGTAAATGTCCTCAGCATACTTAAAAAATATGTATTTATATAATCAGTAGGTAGTTTCATAAATGTCAAGTAAGTCAGGTTAACAGTCTTTAAATGTCTATATTTTTCTTTATTACTTTTGTTCACTCATTCTATCAGTTACTAAGAGATATGTGTTAATCCACCTATGGTTGCCATTTTAAAAATCACGCTTATTTAGGGTAACTTTTACTTTTAGATACATTGCGGGCACAACAGAACATGATACCTGACTCCTAGAAACTTTTCAGGATGTAAGTCCTCAGTTTAGGGAATAGAGATCTCTTTAGACTTGAGACTTAGGGAGTCAGAATAGTAGATACAATAATGAAAGACACAAAGCAATAGAATATTCCAATCTGTTTTCATCAATGCCTGCGTCTCACCGATTTGTGCTCTTGTACGGTGGCGATGACTCTGGGTGTCTCATGGTGATGTCAGGCAAAGTTTGCTGCCAGTGTCACGTGGGTGGGAGAACACAGCGAGACTGACAGCGACTAAAACAGAACTTACACAACTCTCCTCCCAGCTCACCTCTCGCTGCCCCTTCCGTCCAAGGCCGACCTAGCAAACTCCATGCACTTTCCTCATCCACACACTTTGTACTTCCACTGCGATCGAAGGCAATCACAGTAACTTTCCACCTCCCCAGGAAATTCTTATAGCTATTACCTTGTCCCCTCAGACCCGTGCTGTCTTTATCCTGTGCCTTCTCCACGGAGACAGGTCCTGCAGCTTCTGCAAGGTTATCACGGAGTCATGACGGTTATTTGTGTCAAGTCCCCCTCCGCCTTTCAGCCACCTTTTTGAAACTCATAGATTGGGCTCTTATAGTAATATTTGATAGAAAGGGTGTGTGAATCAAAAGTAAAGGGTGTGAATAACTATTTGATATAATCACGTGATGATATTATATACAAAGATAGGGGAAGTCCTTCTCTCTTCCTATATCTGGTCTAGTTTCCATATCTGGAAATCAGACATCGAAACAAAAGTATGTTTAATGGTATTTTTTTCCTGTTCTCTTTTCTGGTTTGGCCATCACAGAGGAGGTTAAGATAATTTCTGGAAGAGTACGGGATCATCATAGAGAAAGCCTTGTGCCTTGCTCTGGGTTGGCAGAATGGGATGGGATTTCCTTAAAGAGCTTCCTCCTCACCGAGTACAAATGTCTCACTAGCTGGTGTGTAGGCTGAGAAAGCGCCAGAGAGCTAAGGTTCCTATGGTTTCTATGCAGCCTAAGAGCTCAAATTTCTTTTGTGATATGGTGTCCAGTGGTCGCTTCCAGTGTCTCTCAACACATTCATTAGGGGCAGAGTATCCTTCCTTGTCAGGGGCAATTCTTTTTTTTTTCTTTTTTGAGACATGGTCTCGCTTTGTAGCTCAGGCTGGCCCTGAGCTCACTATGGTGCCCAGGCAAGCCGCCGCGAACTCAGCAATCCTCCTGTCTCTGCCTCCCGAGTGCTGGGATTACAGGTGTGAGCCACCATGCCCGGCATTGTGGTATGCGGTGTTGATTGTTGGTGGGCGTGAGTCTCCACGTCAGGGGCAATTCTTATTCAACTAGGAGAAAGTATGATAGGAACAGTCCTCTTACATCTTTTTTACTGCCTCTTTATCTCATTTTCTGTGCAGAAAAAAAAAGAGACATAATCCAGCCCTACTATAAAATGTGGTCACCAGCAGTATCTTGTCTTCCAGGTAAGACTCTGGCTTTGAAGAATCTACACGGCTTAACCTTTCTTTGAGGAACGGGACCTCCTTCTGCCAAGGCCGAGAACGCACTGCTACTCCTCTGTGGTGGGTGTTCCAAGCTGGCCGCGCACTAGAAATGCACGAGTATCTTTAAAACGTAAACAGCGCTGCACAGCTCAGGACCAGGAAATCCTGACTTATGTGGGGCCAGAGCAGCAACATGTTTTAGTGTCTCACACACAGATGACAGTGAGAACCAGCCTCATGTCATGCTTCTCGGGTGGCACTGGATGTCCCGAGTGTAGGAAGCGGGGGGATGGCAGAGGTTTAGCAAAGAGGAGTTGTGCAGCAAGTGTGAGAAGGGTGACACAGAAAATTGCTTTCCTGGGTTTTCGTTCAGAATGATAAGAAGGTAGTTCAATAGGAAACATGATGCTTTGTCCCACCTCCCAGCTCCCTGTGTAGTATTTACTGGTTATGTCCGAGTTTGGTGTGATAAGAGTCTTATCATTACAGATGTTTTGGTTTGAAAGAGTCCTCCTTAGTCCAGTATTTTCTTCCAAACTTTCCCTCTTTCTGGCTCCTAATGGTGATTCTCCTCATTGCTTTATGCCGTTCAGCTCTGGCTCACTTGGTTTCTATGAATTTCTGCATTTTCTTTTCTTGGTACCTGGGATTGAACTCAGGACCTTGCGCTTGTGAAGCAGGTGTGGTGCCACTGTGCTAAAACCCAGCCCCTGAATCTCTCTGTTGATATCCCCATTTAGCAAAAACATTCCAAGTTCTTACAGCTTTACTGCCCAGAGGAGTTTACTCTGGCCCGTTGACTACTATACATGCATGTATGTGTACCTCAGACTTTTATCATACTCATAAACAGGGCTCTTTTCTGTTAAACAGTATCTATTTTCCTTAGAGGGAATAGAAACTTCTAAAGTGATATACAACTTGGAAACCCTTTTATTTTATTCATGAATTTGCAACTCTCCCCCCTAATGGGGTTTTTAGGTAAACCTTATCCTATTAGCTTTTAGGATAACAACCTATAGAATGGGAATTTTGATCTAGAAATGGTTTTCTATTTTTTTTCATAACTTCCTTTTTGAGGTACATGGGAATAGGGATGAAGGTTGGAAATGGAATTAAGGTTGCTAATGAACACATCTTAAACGGATTATCCTGAGTTCTAACAATGAAGATTCTTTAAAACAGAAGAGGGAATCTGAAAAGAAGACCACAGGGAGGGCAGTACCTACCTGATGGGCGTGGCCAGGCCTGGAGTAGAGGAGAGGGGTGGCAGCTAGGGATGACAGCAGCCTCTTGGACTCGAAAAGGTGAGGGAAACAGATTCTTCTCTAATCCTCAGAAAGGAACACAGCATTCAAGGTGCCTTGACTGTAGTCCAGGGAGAGTCTCCTGTGGTCCAACCACGGCCTCCAAATTCATGTGCTGGAAATGCTGGAGTATTGGAAGGTGAAGGGACCTTTCAGAAGACTGATGCTCTGCACCAAGGGCTTGACAGGAAGAGGTTGGTCCCTTTGTTGTCTGTCCATCCCTTCTGCCAGTGAGAACTCTGAGTCTCTTCCTTCCAGAAGACGCAGTCTCAACATACCATCTTGGAAACAAGAGAATAGCCCAACTGCTGCTGCCTTGATCTCTGAATTTCCAGGCTTCAGAACTTTGGGAGAATAAATTTCTTTCTTATAAATTACCCAATCCCAATCTTGCCAAATTCCTGACAACCAGATTGATAAGATAATACATTTGTGTTGTTTTAAGCCACCAAATTTGTGATAGTTGGTTACAGTAGGAGTGAAATTAATACCTTGAAAATAATGAAAAACTCAGTAATGATAAACATCCAGATTATTTATGGCCTTCATAAGGGAAGTAATTATGAACTTGTGAAATAATATTGTTATTGTTTTGTTTTTAAAATTTTTATTAGTACATATTTGCAGTACATAGTGTTGAATTTTTTGTGGAGTTGGAACCTGTACATAATCTGTATTCTTTTTTAAAATTCCCTTTCCCTCCTCTTCTTTCCCCCTCCCTCCAACTCTTAAACCCCTTCCCAGCTGAGAAACATCTATCACCCTACTTCCTATTATCTTTTATTTTGCTCTCCATTTATAATTCCAGTTTCTCATATAAAAGAAATCATGTGATATTTAAGCTTGTGTGCCTGATTTATTTCACTTAATATTATGGTCTCAAGGTACATCCATCTTCTACCAAATTCAAATAACTTGTTGATATGGAAACATTCTTGGGAATGAAACTTAAGCTAAGAACTAATTCTGAGCCTTTATAGACCCTTGTTTTTTGTTACTTAATTACTTATTGGAAAAATCATTTGTAATCATGGTTTTGGGAATTAAGTTTACTTATGGGGCTTAGAATAGATCCATTTTATTTTTACTGAACAAAATATGTTCAGATCCATTTATTCCTTGTAGGTAGGAATGTCGCACTATCCCACCACAAATTAAAAAAAATGTTAATTTTAAGTAGAAGTTAGAAAAGTAAATGTAGAGCCAGTCTAGGTATATATGGTTTAAATCAGTTTTCACAGGCTTAATTCATTTTTATATTTTATGAAAAATATCTTCTGGAAAATGATAAGAAAACAGGATGTTAAAAAGAAGAAAAATAGCAATAATTTTCTTCAGTGGCTAATAAATAAAATAACAAGATGATGCTAATAATTATTTTAAAAAGTGCTGTCAGGAATCAGAGTATTTCTGGCAGGTTGGTTATTTTCTGGATAGGTTTCATATAAGTGTCCAAACTTAATCAGTAAGGAGAAGTTTAGTTATTGCTGAAATTGTTTGCAAGACTCTAGAAAAATTCTTTAAGACATATTTGGGATGACAAAGAATTTGGATGAAAGAAAGAAATGTAATAAAAGCTTTTTCTTTGTGGTCTCTTGTAATCAGTTTTGAAGCCCCAGCTTAAATCTCACCATCTTGTTTTGGATGTACTTGAAGAGAAAATGTTTCACTTTTGAAATGTGTCCCTGTCGGACACAGGGACTTCACCTTCAATGAGATTATTCTTGAGCATGAGAACAATCAAAGCATTGTTTCTTCTAAATCCCTAGAACACACTTCAGAAGCCCTCCTTATAGAATATGCTTTAATTTATGTCCTATCACTGCTCATCAGAGCTTTTATGTCCACCTCTCTTTTGTCTCCCAATGATGAGCAGGGTTGGTACTTCAGAGACAATTCAGAAAGGTATTTTGGTCTGTCATTGTTTTGCAAGTTTTCATTCTTCTAAAGACTGAGGAGGAAAAATGCAGTGAAAATTGTTAGGTTAAACACTTAATGGTTTACTCTATAGTTAATTCCATTGTATGTTTTCTCCACCTGATGGTATCAGTCAGTGACTTGATGTGGGCACATTTTTTTTGAAGAGGTTCACAATAGGGTAACAAGATTTTGATCAATTTGGAAGTGGTTGGGGGCTGCAATAAGTGTAGGAAAGATTTAAAATTTTATATTTGCTTTATACTGTTCAGGTTAATACAGATACAAGGTTTTTGTTTGTTTGTTAAATTAATGTTTCCTGAGTTCTAATTCTTTTTTTCCAGATAGAAGCCCTGTGGGCCTTCCATGAGAGACAAGGAAATGTGACACAATTACTGTCAGCACTTCATAAGATCTCTGCCCAATTTCATTTGATATAAAATGATTTCTAATTACAGAATATAATTGTGTAGCAGTGGTTTTAATTTTCTCTATATTCCAAAGAAGACAAAGGTATGCTTTCACATACTGCAAATCAATTTCCTGTGAATTCTTTGCTTTGAAATTTTAATTTTTCCTTTTTCAATGGTTTTATTTCCTTCTTACATGACACGGTTTATCCCTTTGGATAATTTACATGTTCATGAGAATTCTTGGTTTAGCTACCCTAGATACACCTCTTTTTATACAATGAGATTAAATTTTCATTTCTTTGTTTTACAAAATTAAAAATAGAACAACTTTATGATCCAGCAACCCCATTTCTGAGTATATATTAAAAATAAGTGAAATGAGAGATGGTGAAGATTTTATCTGCACAAGTGTGTTCATTGCAATAGCCACTTGCAATTTGGCTATGTGAACTGCTTATTCACAATAGCAAGATGTAGAAATGACTCAAATATCAATCAACAGTTGACTAGATGAGAAGTAATACAATGTAATATTACTCTGTTAAAGAAAGTTCTACCATTTGTGATATCATGAGCCTAGGGAACATAATGCTAAGTGAAATAAGCCAGTCACAGAAGGATGAGCACTGCATGACTCCACTCATACGTGGTACTGAAAATGATCAAACTCTTAAGAGTCAGATAGCAGAAAGGCAGTTACCAGGGGCTGGAAGGAAGGGAACATGGATTGCTGTTGCTCTAAAGAAGTGTATGAATTTAGTTATGTAAGGCATATTTTAGAATTTTCTTGTGCAACTCAGTGCCTATAGTTAACAGTATGGTATTGTGCACTTTAAAAGATGTTGATGGGATGGATTTCATGTTGTTACTCTTACCAGAAAATGATGCCATTTTTATTTTATGCAGCTGTGTTAATATATTTTACCACGCAGTTTGCTTCTTTTAAATTCAATCTTGTGTATTTTTGAATGGCAAAAATGTGCACCTATCTTCTTTTATATGCACAATATTTTACAGAAGGGTTCAACAATAACATACTTATCTGCTCTGTAATTAATGGATATTTAAAATGGCTATGATGTGCACTGTGCTGAACATGTCTGTTCCTTTTTATACTCATCTTTGTATAATATGTGGATTTCAGTGTAAATAAATAGGAATAGAATCATAAGACTATACAGGCCAAATTTTCAATGCTGTTTTTTAAGTTGGCACTAATTGGCCCATAAAATTCACCAGATTCTGAATGCTTTTTCCTCACTATGATCTGTCAGCTCAGTTGAGCCATGACTTCTAGAAGATTAGGGGACAAACTGTTCTCTAATTTAGCTTTACTTGTTGAATTTTGTGTAGAGACTAGAAAAAGCTCTTTTTATAAAACACAGCCACAACTGCAAACATTCACTCAAAAGAAATGCCATAATATCATTAATTTAATGTTTGTGGTGCATTCATAGAATGATTTTTTAAAGGGGAATGGAGTTGAAAAGCAGTAAAAGAGAAAAATGGCATTGTTAGAAATTATAGACTAGCTAGCTTAATTAATTCTTTCTAAATTTACTTATTTGGAAGCCAGGTATAAACTAAAGGACCCAAGAGATAAGCCATCTGTATATTAGACCATATTGTTAGTAGAAATCACTTTTGAAAAAAAAACTAGGAATGTGTTCATTTGATGAAGTTCCTTGAATATTTTATTAGTCAACATGTAAAGTTTATTTTTATCAAGATTTGTCAGTACTTGTTTTGAAGCTGCAATCACACATGATTAGCAATACTTTCTTGAGTGTCAAAATTACTTCATTTTTTAGTTCAAACATTCTCCTTAATTTGTTTCAGAGGTATGGGGTGGGAAATATGCAGATCTACTCACATAAATACACACACACAAACACACACAATCCTTAACTCTATTCCAAATTTCTAACAACTTCCTATATTTTCAAGATTGTGTGTAAGAACTGAATATTTATTTTTGACTCTTTATTTTGTCTTCATGGTCCCTGCCAACTGAGAGTTCACAGAGCAGATGTACTAAAATCATCCTAAGGATCTGTCATTTCGCCCATATTGTTTTCATAAATTTGCTACCTCCCTTGGTGCAAACATGTGATTTTCTTCTTCAGTTCACCTGAAAATTGCTTCTCAAGCCTTCATTTGGAACAGTACAGATTTGGGTGCTGTCAGATGCAGGGACAAATCTGAATAAAGTCATACTCTCCAGATCCAGGGTGATATCTTTAATCACATGTGTCAGGGATATGTCTGGTGTCCTACACATCTTTGGCTCCAAAGTCTCTCACTTAGGAACATGGTTCACACCTGCACTGGGTGGCTTTTTTCTATTAATTTCCAGGTGACTGGAGCATGGTTTTGCCAGAAGCTCATATATGCAGATACATTCATGGGATATAAAGCTTTTTTCCCAGAAGCTTTGTATATGCTAGTAAGCGAGAATATTATTAAGAGAGCTACATTTAGGCTGCTGACATTCAAGTGCAAGAAGAACATAGGAAAAATGTCTGCTCTTCCTAGCCATAGGCATTTGAAAGGATGCTGAAGGAAAGTTCCAAATATGGGTAATAGAATAAATTTGAGTAGATTTGCTCTAAACACAAGTATTTCAAATACAAAGCGAAGCTACATTCTTAACTTTCTTTCTTTTGTGGTGCAGAGGTAGTATAATCTGTACTACCTTGAAATGAAAAAATTGGAAAAATGTAGAAAAAGAAAATAATTCAATAATATCATTAATGAATCTATTTATTCCATTTTTATGCCATTTATATTTGCATGTTTATAAAATATATTTACATATGTAGTAATACTATTTGTAGAGCAGACAAGTATGCATTCCAATTTTTTCTCAGTTTTAGTAAATTGTGGTTCACATAATCACATTCATCTTATACATATGATAGTTGAAGCTTAATATGATAAAATTTAGCAAGTTTGTTTTAGCCAATTTTGTAGCGTTGTCTTTTTTTTTTTTTTTGAGACAGGGTCTTGCTTTGTAGTTCAGGCTGGCCCTGAGCTCACTCTGTAGCCCAGGCAAGCCTGGAACTCAGCAATCCTCCTGCCTCTGCCTCCTGAGTGCTGGGATTACAGGCGTGAGCCACCACGCCCAGCACTGTGGTATGTGGTATTGATTGCTGGTGGGCGTGACTCACCACACCCAGCATTGTATGTGGTTATCGAGATCGAATTCAGGACTTTTGCATTTGTGAGGCAGGTGCCGGGACCACTGAGCCTAATCTCCGGCCCTGTAGCCTTGTCTTTTTAATCGTCATTTTGCATTTAACATCATATTACTTCATTGTCTGTGTATTGTGTAATCTTTATAACAAAAATTTCTAATGGCTATATCATGTCCATCAAGTTGAGGTACCATAAAAATGAAATTCCTCTAGAGATGAAAATTACAAGTATATTAAAAAAATCTAGCAGGGTACTTTGTGAAATATATTGCAGTATATAACATCTTTTATATTTTGAATTATTTTCCTAGAATATATGTCACAATTAAAACGTATGCCATGCTGGGTATGGTGGTGGATGCTTGGAATCCCAGCACTTGGGAGCCTGAGGCAGGAGGATCACCATGAGTTCTGGCCCAGCCTGGATGGCATAGTGAGTTCAGAGCCAGCCTGAACTAAATAGTGAGACTCTGTTTAAAACAACAATAACAACTGTAAGACCCAGAAGGCTTACGACTGACGACCATCACCCAAGAAACGCCGACTGCAGACGAACGGATGCAAACTGCATGAGGCTTTATTGAGATACACAGGTACCTGGGGCAGCAAGACCTGACCCAAGGGCGGACTTGCGCGCCGAGGTTTGCTTGATGGGGATTTTTATAGGGTTTTGCGAGTAAGGCGGGGTTACA
>PVIC010023335.1:0-26918 GCA_004025085.1 Thryonomys swinderianus | reverse complement strand
AAAAAAAAAAAAAAAAAAAAAAAAGGCAGCATAAGTGCAATAGGATTCTGGGCTCATGACATTAATCATGGTTACTGGCAAATGTTGACAGTGCTCAACTTAAAAACTGCTAGTATGATCAGAGTGTACATGAAAGTCCAAGGCTTTAAATAGATTTTTAATAATATAAGTTATACTAGCTGGGCGAGGTGACTCACGCCTGTAATCCCAGCACTCGGGAGGCAGAGACAGGAAGATTGCTGAGTTCGAGGCTTGCCTGGGCTACATAGTGAGCTCAGAGCCAGTCTGAACTACAAAGCGAGACCCTGTCTCAAAAAAAAAAAAATATATATATATATATATAAAGTTACACTAGATAAGAGGGAAAGTACTCATATTGCTCTGTTGTTATTGTCACTTTTTTTTTTTTTGAGACAAGTTCTTCTTATGTAGTTCAGGCTGGACTTAAACTCAGAATGTAGCCCAGGCTGGCCCCAAACTCTCAGCAATCCTCCTGCCTCAACCTCCTGAGTGCTGAGATTACAGGCATGCGTCCCCATGCCTGGTAGTCACATATTAACCACTGTTCCTCAGGCAACTTTCATAAAAACCATATCCTGTATGTAATCTAAAAACTCTGGCTTTTAAGAATTCCAGAAAAAGCACTGCTAAAACAGAGCTCATATTTTCTGAAATCTTCATAATCTTATACTAAAGTAGATATTAAAAATATTTAAGGTGCATAAGCTATGATAATATTTTATGTACTTTTTTCTTTCTGATATCTAAACATCTAGTGAATTATAAATATCCCACAAGGATAGGGCGTGTGGGTGCAGTTCAGTTGGAGAACACTTGCCTAGCACAACCAAGACCCTTGGTTTGATGCACAGCACTAGATACATATATATTCCATATATATCATATATATAATATACATATATCTTATCTATATGATCTACACACATCCATACATTTATCTCTCCTATAACAGTGGTGGCAAACCTATGGCACGTGTGCCACAGCAGGCTGGTTTTTGTCACCGAATGCTGTAAAAGGTTCACTATCCTATAAGACCAAATCAGCCCACAAAAGGAAGAGGTGTATATGTGTGTTTCAGAAAGAGAGAAACAAGGGGCTGGGGATTTAGCTCAAGTGGTCCTGCGCCAACCTTGGATGCACAAGGGCCTGAGTTTATCTCCGGTACTGCAAAAAAAAAAAAAAAAATCATAAAAAGAAAGAGAGAAACAGCTTTCAGACTGTTTTTCTTTTTCAAGTTTAGCTATGATGTGTTGTGTGGCTTTCAAGTCTCATTTTCTGTAAAAATGCAGCATAACCTCACTTTTGCAGGAGCAGTCTTGATTTCCACAGCAGTTTTTTCATCCTGCTGCCTTCTATTCAGTTGCCTTCTGATGAGGTGGATTCTCTACTGAAAGCCATCATTTCAATCCTGTTTTCCACACAACTCCCACCTGGCTCTTGTCTTTGCAGATCAGATCATAAACACTAGTAAACCTTTTTTTTTTTTTTTTTTGAGACAGGGTCTCACTTTGTAGTTCAGGCTGGCCCTGAGCTCACTATGGTGCCCAGGCAAGCTGCCGCGAACTCAGCAATCCTCCTGTCTCTGCCTCCCGAGTGCTGGGATTACAGGCGTGAGCCACCACGCCCGGCACTGTGGTATGTGGTATTGATTGCTGGTGGGCATGAGTCTCCACGCCCAGCATTGTATGTGGTTACCAGAGATTGAACTCAGGACCTTGTGCTTGCGAGGCAGGCGCCAGAACCACTGAGCTAAATCTCCGGTCCCACAGCTTTTATTCTTAATACTAAAAACTGGAAACAGTTCCAGATGTCTTTCAACTGATGGAAGGCTAAACAAACTGTGATACGCCCATACCATAAAATTCTATTGGACAATGAAAAAAATAACTCCACTATCAAAATTGACAACATTTTGGTTGGATCTCAAGGACATTATGCTGTGTAAAAAAAAATCAATCTTAAAAGATTACATATCATATTCCATTTATATAACATTCTCAAAATGACAAAATTATAGTAACGTAGAAAGAATGAGTGGTTACCAAAGTTTAGGAAGAGTGTAGAGGGAAGGTGTGACTATACAAAGACGGTAACACAAGGGTTATCTGTGTCAACAAGACATTTCCGTATCTTAATTCACGGGGATAGTTACAAAAGCTAACGTGATTACACTGAATAGAACCATACACACAACTACTACAGTGTATGTAAAACTGACGGAATCTCAACCAGATTGCTGTGGTCTGTGCCGACAGCAATTTTCTGGTTTTCTACGATGCTATCCTTGGGATGAATGAGGTGAAGAGCATGTGAAACCTCTGCACTTTTTGCAACTTCCTATGGATTTGTAATTATTTGAAAATAAAAAGCATAAACAACTCTTCCGAGCCCCTTTTTCCTCTTAAGATTTCCAAAAGATTTAGCGATTACTTAAGGAATCATAAACGTTCTCCCACTCACACCCCTTTCTAATTCACTAACACATAATCCCAATGTCAACTTTTCACACGTGAACATTCAACCCCTCCCCCCACCTCGCAACCCTTCACAAAACTTTTCGCGGCTCTAGGAATAAGCTTTGACGAGTGGTTAAAATTTACACCCTGGGCCGGAGGGTTAGCTCAGTGGTTCCGGCGCCTGCCTCGCAAGCGCAAGGTCCTGAGTTCGATCCCCAGTAACCACATACAATGCTGGGCGTGGAGACTCACGCCCACCAGCAATCAATATCACATACCACAGTGCCGGGCGTGGTGGCTCATGCCTGTCATCCCAGCACTCGGGAGGCAGAGACAGGAGGATTGCTGAGTTCGAGGCTTGAATAGACTACATAGTGAGCTCAGGGCCAGCCTGAACTACAAAGCGAGACCCTGTCTCAAAAAGAAAAAAAAAAAATTTATACCCTGCATTTTACACCTTCAGTACCCACTAAGTTCCAGTTATACTTATTGCTCACGTTCTAGTCCTCAAAATAACCAAAAGCTTTCCAGCCTTAAGAGCCTTCACCTAAACTATCCCCTCCAGAGGAAAAAAAGTGGTTTCATATGTGACCTCAAACTTCAAATTACAGAACTTTCTTTCTTTCTTTCCTTTATTTTTTTTGAGACAGGGTCTCACTATACAGTCCAGGCTGGACTGGAGCTCACGATATAGCCCACGATGACCTCAAATTCGCTGTGATCCTTCTGCCTCAGCCTCCTGTGTGCGGGGACCATAGGGATGTGCTACCACGCCCCACCTAGAACACTGAATTTTACAGTGTTTGGTAGCTGCATCTCTCAGGGGCAACTCTGTCAAGTGTGCCCGGAACTGATCCGTAGAAATACAATTCCGGGTCTTCCAAGCAACAACACCAGGGATGTCAGGTAAGACAGCATATTTACTAGAGTGCGCTGCCCTTTTTCTCTCAGACCAACCACCCGGGGTAGAGACTAAGAACCTATTCACCACCGAGTCTGTAAGAGTCTGCGAAACTGCCCGCTGAACAGTGCATGGAAGGGTGAATTCAGAGCCAGACCCGCCCCTGACCTCTACGTAACACTGCCTTTTCCTCTGGCCCATGAATGCACAAGTGAACCCTGCAGAGCGGTAGCTGCTGGGACCTGACCTTCCCTCACGCCTGGGACGGGCAAGACGAGCGGGGCCTAGCTCCCGCACGCTGAACCGCAGGAGAAGCAGCAGCGCAGGCGGCGGGGTCGCGTCAGCGGCCACTCACCTGGTGCTGCCGCTGCGGACACCCCTGCACAGCGGCCAGAGCCTCCCGTGCACCGGCCCTCCCGCCTGGGGGAAGGCCCCGGGGAACTCCCCGCGGGCCCCTCTGCAGGCACCACCCAAGAAACGCAGCGCTGGAACCATTGCCTGCACCCCCTCTCCGCCCTCTGCCCCCGGTGACGGCTACTTGAACCCGACGCGGGTCCCGCTGCTCTCTGGCCCCGCCCCCATGCGGAGACCAATGAGGCGCGCGCTTTCTCTCCACGTGGGCAAGGCGCCGATGGCCAATGGGCGCTCCCGGCGGAGGGCGAAGGGCAGGTCGGTGCGTCGTCGACGCAGGGACGTAGGACGCCGGTTTGCCCCGCGCCGCCGTGAGTAGAGCAGATTAGGCCCCGCGCTGGGCAGCGTGAGTGTTGTGCTTGCCCTCCGTCCTTTCCCTTCTCCCCAAGGTGGACAGACGGAAAATCTGGCGCGATTTAGACTTTCACTGACGAACCCACTGGGGTCGCTGAGAAAGTCTGGGCTTGTCGCGGTGGAAACACTTTCCGCTGGGCCGATGGCCTCTGAGCCCGCGCCGCCGGGCACTGCCGCGGCCTCTGTTACGGGGGCTCGTGTCGGTACCGTGCTCTCAGTGGCTGATTCATCTTGTAAATGTCAGGCGCTTGTTTTTCTGGGCCGGGCCCTGGATCCTGGATGAGCCAGACGGCGTAGCCTCTGGCATCAGCAGTCTGGGACCTTTTCTTAGCTACTGGGTCGAGATCCAGCTTTAATGTGCTGTATGGGGGCAGCGGCCTCAGCCTGGGCCGGCCCTTCCCCCGCGCGCTTACCTGTCAGATAATAGGGTGGGTCCTGTTTTCTCTGAAGGACCTCGTAACTAAGATTACATGGCTCTCGCTGTGCCAACGTAATACCCAGTCTGCTTGCTGGGTGGCGGTGTTTAATATTCAGCGTCAGGACAGCTGAACTGAACTGAAATAGAGTAATAATAACCTCACTGCTGGAAGAACTTGACTTTTTGAATCTTGGTTCTAATCGTTTGTCACCTCTGCCTTAAACCCTCTTCTGTGAACTAGGGCGATTACATCAGTTTACCTTCAGAAGTTGATCACAGTGGAGTATTGGGTAAAGGACATTTTTTATGATGTTTAAATGTTTTTGCTGCAATGATAGTAGTGTATATTTTTGTTTTGCCTATGGAGGGAAAAAAGTGTAATATTACCTGCTTGTTCCATCACAGTGAAAAAAAAAAAGGTTATTTTTGTTACACACACACACACACACACACACACACACACACACGCTCCATACCGAGAACTGAACCTGGTGCCTTCCCACTGAACTATATTCCAGTTTTTTTTTTTTTTTTTCAAAACGGGGGTCTTGCTAAATTGCCAGTTGCCTAGCCTGGACCCCAACTCGCAATCTGTCTTCCTGAGGCTCCCATAGTGCTGCGATTACAGGTGTGTGAGACACTATGTCTGGGTAAAAATGATTATTTTTAAAATTTACTGTTTTGGGCTGGAGATTTAGCTCAGTGGTTCCAGCGCCTGCCTCGCAAGCGCAAGGTCCTGAGTTCGATTCCTGGTAACCACATACAACAATGCTGGGCGTTGTGACTCACATTCACTAGCAATCAGTAGCACATACCACAGTGCCAGGCATGGTGCCTCACGCCTGTCATCTCAGCACTCTGGAGGCAGAGGCAGGAGGATTGCTGAGTTTCAGGCTTGCCTGGGCTACATAGAGAGCTCAGGGCCAGCCTGAACTACAAAGTGAGACCCTGTCCCCCCCCCAAAAAAAGTAACTGTTCTGTGTTGACATAATTGTAGATTCCCAAGCAGTTGTGAGAAATAACAGTTTCTGTGTACCCTTTGTCCGTCCTCTCCAGTGATAACTTGTGAAAATGTAGTGAAATATCACAACCAGCCAATTGACACTGACACAGATTTCTGAGTTTTATATTGCTGTGTTTGCATTTAGTTCTGTAAATTATCGTGTGTAGATTTTTGTATCACCATCACATCAAGATATAGTACATTCTTTCACAAGAATCCCTTTAGATGCCCTTTCATAACAACAACTTCTGTAGCCCACCAATCATTTCTTCCTAAATGTTGTCATTTTAAGATTATATAATTATGCACTATATAGTTCTTTACCATTGGTCTTTTGCATTTTATATTATCTCTTGAGAGTTATCCAGATTGTTGTATGTATCGATAGTTTGTTTCTTTTTATTTCTGGGTCATAATCCTAGTATAAATAAACTATAGTATGTTTACCCACTCATTAAAAGCCATCCAGTTGTTTCAGCTTTTAGGTGTCAAAAATAAAGCTGTTTTGAATATTCTTATACATCTTTTTGTGTCAATATGTTTTTCTTTAAGTGTTCAAGAGTCCAGTGCTCGCTTCGGCAGCACATATACTAAAAGTGTTCAAGAGTCCAATCACTGGGTCCTCTCGTAAACTTATGTTTAATATTGAAAGAAACTGCCAAACTATTTCTAGAGTGGCTGAATTATTTTATATAGCTACCAGCTATATTTGATCCAGTTTTTCCTCCTGGTCACTAGCATTAGGTTTTATCACTAATGGTTTATTTCAACCATTAGATAGGCATGTCATAAAGAGGGTTTTTTTTGTTGTTTTTTTTTTAGTATCCACAAGATATCGTTGATTTGATAGCGGTTGAATATAAAATTATATACAGTGCTCTCAGGGTCTGTGATCAGAGTATTGTGGGCCGGATAGGAACACAGTATTTTTTTTAATTGCTGTGTGATTTTTGAGCATATGTTTCATAGTTTAACAGGAACAAAGGAACAAACTCATTACACACATTATTTTTTGTATAGTTTTCTATTCCATTGCCGTCTTCTTCTCCCAAGGCCTGTAGAGTGGTTTGTTTGAATCAAATAATTTAAATCAAGAGCTCATCTGGATGCCCCCCCACAGGTACACACTAGTTCAAGAACTAGTTTAGCCTTTGTTGACTTATGCATTACTTTGAATAGCCCACTTGATACTTGCATTTAATATGTAACTTCTGTAACTCTTAAAAAAATTCACTCAAACCTACTCAGATGACACTTTAATCTGTCCTATTTTGAGTAATATGTTAGGGGTCTCAACTTGTCTAAGTCACACATGTAATGGTAACTCCTCCCTTCACCCCCACCAGGAATCGAACTCAGGACCCTGTACTTGCTGTATAATGATAGCTTTTAAAAACACTGTTACAAACTTATAAAGCAAGTTCTAATAGCAAGAAGTTTGGTGGAGTTTTTTTCTTCCATGATTTGAGTTCCTAGATTATTTATGGCACCAGTAATTCAGTAATGGTTATTTTAAAATGTACTTTTCATTGCTTTCTCTTCCTTTCTTGGAGCCAAATTCACTACCTTACCACTAGAAGTCTCCTCTTTCCCTATGGAAAGCATTGCCAGGAGTAGGAGCTGAGACTCAAATACGTTTCCCAATCTCGACACAGTTGCAGTTGAGAATGTGAAAACCCACTATTTTTAACTTTTATTGCCAAGTATAAATTTGTTTTAAATAGAATATCTAGTGGCTTTAGAGATCATGGCTGGGCTAAATTTGGCTTTCCCTTTAGACTGAATTATAAAATGGGCCAAAATGAAACAAGTAGAAGTATTAAGTCTTCAAGAAAATGCTATTTTATCTGCTGAATAACATTTTCTCTGCTTTGACTTTTCTCCATGGATGTATGCCAGCTATTAAAGAATATTCATTAACACATACTTATTAAACTTTTCTATTATACTGAGAAAAATGGATCTTTCCAATGTGATTTTTGCGCTTTTTTTTTTTTTTTTTTTGAGACAGGGTCTTGCTTTGTAGTTCAGGCTGGCCCTGAGCTCATTATGTAGCTCACACAAACCTCGAACTCCTGCCTCTGCCTCCCGAGTGCTGGGATTACAGGCTTGAGCCGCCAAGCCCAGCATTTGTGGTATGTGGTACTGATTGCTGGTGGGCATGAGCCACCACGCCCAGCATTGTATGTGGTTACTGGCATCAAACTCAGGACCCTGTGCTTGTGAGGCAGGTGCTGGAACCACTGAACTAAATCTCCAGCCCTTGCATATCCTTTTTGCTCCAACTACTTTTTTCTTCCTAATTTAGAACTCTCAAGTCATATTTTCAGAAATCTCGAAAGCTACCTTTGGCATGAAGCCTCACTCCCTCTTGTAGGCTCTCCTGGCACCTGTTCGTATCTCTACTAAGATGTCACTTTGGTGATCATTCATCTGTCCACATGCCATCTGCCTTCTTCATCATACTGTGTATTTTCGAGGCCAGAAACCAGGCCTTTATCTCTCTATGTCTTTCTCTGTTGTTTTAGCTTCCCATTGTTTCTTTTCCACTAGTGATAGCAGATATTCAATATTTCATTCATTTAGTCAATATTAAGTATTAAGTGAATAGGAGCAGATGGACGTGGGTCTTGAGTCAGTTTTGAGGTTGGGTAAGAGTTCCACAGACAGGGTCGAGAGTCGGGTGAGTAGAAGGAACCGCCTGGATAGAAGCTGGGGAAACCCAGATTTGCAAATGAGGCTGGCGCCAAGGGAGTTATTACAGGTAGCACAGGTGGAGGCAGCTTGCGCAGCAAGCTGAGAGGAGGAAGCGGGGAGAAGGGTGTAGTAGGGAAGGTGGTGATGAGGGTGGGGGGATAAACAGCTTGGTGGCCCGGGGGTCCATGCGCAGCACTGGAGAGCAGAGAGAGGGAGGGAGGGAATAAAGAGGACAGATGGGGAAAGGAAGAAAAGGTACAGGCCAGTGAGTGATTCTCACTCTGCACTACCGCAGCATCCTCAGTGCCTTCCTCTCTCTCAGGCGTCGTTCTAGTCATCTTCTTTCTCCTGAGTTCTAGAACCATCCAGTGAAGGAGTAAAGGGCCCTGGACTGTAGGAGAGAAGTGGGTTCAAGTTTCGGCACTGACACCAACGGCACTGACATTGAGCAAGTCCCTTTGAGTACATGCATTTATTCATGCCCTACCTTGTTCCAGAAAGGATTCAGGGTGTCAGCAAGTTACTTAATATCAGGGCTTCAGTTTCTTCATCTCTAAATGAGAAGTTCAGTCTAGTGATCTGAGCTCCTTCCAGCTCGAACACTCTTGATTCTAAAGGGTTTTTTGTTTTTTTCTTTGTAATCTCCATTTAGGAGTCCTGCAGGCACTTTATATTTAGAAATGGAAAAACTGAAAGAGAAATAGACAAAAAACTGAGCCAACAACCTGTCCTGCTCGTGTTGGTTTTGTCAGCGACGCTGCCACCCTACCAGTGACTCAGCACCAAAATTTATCCTCAACTCCTTTAGTCCTTCTCATTTACTGAGCGGCGTGGACTCTAACTCTAATGTTCTTTCCTCCTTTCTCGGACGAGGCTCTTTCCTGTGGCCACATACAGTTTAAGAACCTTGTTCCCTTGCTGGCTGTTTCTGTCCCTTTCTGTGGCCTGTCACTGTTTTAAGACAGAGTGGTCTCCTTGCGTCACCCAGGCTGGCCTCAAATTCCTGGGCTCCGTCGATGTTCCTGCCACTGTGCTTGGCTTGACCCTCAGTCCCCATGCTGCTGTCTGAGTACATTTCCTGAAGTACCGCTGTGACAGGGCCAGTGCTGTGTTCTAAAACCTCAGTGACTCCTAGCTGCCTTCGGAATAGCGTCCAAATTCCTTGGCAGGACATGCACGGCCCTTGTCTGCATCTTCTCATGACTCCTGTCTGCTAACCAAAGCGAGGTACAGCATGCCTCAGATTTTCCTGCCTTGGCAATAAGCTAGCATAACTTTTCCTGATGTCTTTGTCTGTTGAAATCCTCTCTGTCCTTTAACTCTTTTGAGGCTTTATTATCCTGTTGTGTAACTTTTTGTAACTTGTTTTAGGCCACTCCATCCCGCATTGAGTTGTTAGTTCTCAGAGGCAGTGACGATGTTTCATTTATCTGTTTTCTTATACATGCCTAGCCTGCTACTAAAGAAATTTGAATTGAGATTAAATCCTAGTCCAAAGACCACTCTCTCTTCTCATACCTGTAGATTTTCACAGCTGGAAATCATCTAAACAAATCTTGTATCAGGGAGAAAAACCCAGGATCAGAGAAGTAGAGTTACTTGGCCAGACTTTGCCAGCCGCCCTTGCAGTTCTTTGGTCTGTCCCGGTGACCCTGTGAGCACCTTGGTCGTCAGCAGCCCTCTTCTGACCGCTCTCCCTTTCCGGATGCACATCTGGCGTGATTGCCCTTGTCCTTGTGATACTGGAAATAGACTGGCAGTGCCACTGGGCTGAGCAAATCTGTACATTGCCTGGACAGACACTAGGTGGCAACAGTGCAACTCCAATGGGGATTTGAACAATGGAACTAAGCGCTAGAAGGACCGGAGGCATGGCAGTCCAAGCCCTCGTGTTTGCAAGAAAAAGAGAAACAGAAAAACCAAGAACTAGAGACAGGCAGGACTTGCTTAATAATCGTTGAGTGGCAAGTGAATCATCAGCTCTTTTGGACAAAAGCATCAACTGTGAAGTTGAGGAGTAAATTGCTATATGTGTGTGGCTCTGTCTGCCAGCGGATGATCTAATGTGTGCTTTGTGTGTCTAGATCAAATGGTGCTGTTTGGAAAAATTTCTCAGCAGTTGTGTGGCAGAAGAAAACTCCCATGGTCATGTGATTCCAGATACTTCTGGGGCTGGCTGAATGCAGTGTTTAATAAGTAAGTTACTCTGGGCTCGGGATTTAGCTCAGTGGTTCCAGGGCCTGCCTAGCAAATACAAAGGTCCCTCGTTCAATCCCTGGTAACCACATATTAGAATACTGGGAATGGTGACTCGTGTCTGTAATCCCAGAACTCAGGAGACAGAGGCAGGAAGATTGCTGAGTTCGAGGCTTGCCTGGGCTACATAGTGAGCTCAAGCCCAGCCTGAACTATAAAGTAAGACTCTGTCTCAAAAAAAAAAAGTTACTATAACTAAAATTAAAAAATGTGGGGATGATTAAAGCTAGATGAGCTCCCAAAGACAAGTTTGGTTATTTCTTGTATTAAAAAAAATTTAGCAATGTACACAGAATGATCCTAACTTTGTTTACAGACAAAACATACAAGCATGGTTAAAAAGAGTCAGAAGAACAGAATACAAAATATTAACCGTGGCGGTCTGGATTGCAGCATTTTAGTGATTTTTCTTAGTTACCAAGTGTTTTGATGCCTTTTGGGTTTTAAAAAAATGAACACATTTTACAATCAGAAAAAAATTAGTAATTTCAACCTATTTTATTCTGTTGCTTATTAAGGAATGTTGTTAGGGTTTTGACTACTAACAAGAAAACTCAAGTTTTTTAAAATGGCATGCTTAGAGATACCATTTTAGAACTGATACAACTAACCTCACTGCTTAATATTAGCGTTATGATCACTAACCAGAGAAAAAGGCATGTGTAGAAATTAATACATGTCACTTAAGGAGATAAATGAAAATGAGTCCAAAATTATTCCCTCTTTAACCTTTCTTTATTAACAAAAACTCTAAGTAGTCATTCATTCACTAAGTTACTAAATATGTCTGGTATCTAGTAGTGTGCTACATATGAACTGAGGAAGGTCCCTGTCTACTGATAAATTTATATAAAAATAGTATACCTCAGAATCTGAGCATAATCCACCCTTGGAGAGGCTGAGCTAGGAGGATCATAAGTTTGCGATTGCCTGGGTAATTTAATGACTTACTAATGCCCTGCCTCAAAATTAAAAAAAAAAAAAAGCAGGATCCATGGGGATATAGCTCAGTAAAAGGGTCTGGGTTCAACCCCCACAACCATTTCAGATAATAATAAGCCTCCAGGCTGGACGGGGGGTGTAGATCATCAGTGAAAGAGCATTTGCCTAGCCTGTGTGAGGTGCTGTGGTGGATCCCCATCATTAAAAAAATTTTTTTAAATTATATATAAATGACAGAGATTACCTGGAGACAAAAACACTGCGTTGGCTATAGAGATATAGTTGTTTGCCTTTCCACGAATCTCTTCAATACGCTTCTCTCCTCCTCATTCATTTGATGTGGAAGCTTGTGGCTGTTCTCCACTTACGGTGGTGAACACAGTTTTGAAGCCAGCGGTGGCAATAAAAGGACCTGCTGCTCTTCTCTTGCCAACAGGGTGGATCATGACCGCATCAGGGCCGTGGGCCCTGACAGGGCGGCGTCTGAGTGGCTGCTGCGCTGTGGGGCCACCGTCCGCTACCGTGGCCAGGAGAGGTGGCAGAAGGACTACAACCACCTCCCAACAGGCCCGCTGGACAAGTACAAGATTCAAGCCATCGATGCGACGGACTCTTGTATCATGAACATTGGATTTGATCACCTGGGTAACTACTCTATCATTGGCTTGCAGGAAATGCAGGTGATCTGCCATGACCATTGTCCTGTAGTTAACCCCTTGATTATAGTTGTAGGTAGGTCCTTTTTGCCTATTGCAGTATAATCAGATTTGCCTTTTTCTATGTTTGGTATTTATTTTCAGTGTAAATAGGGGTACAAATACCTTTCTTCCCTTATGAGGCTCATTTCTATATTCCTTTATGGATTTAAAATTCAAAGCTTTGTCAAACTATCATTTTTAAACTACTACCATTGAGAAGCCCGCCATAATGCAAGACTAATTCTGCCCACGTACCCTCTGTGCATGTGGGCATTTCTTTCCGCCAGCGCATGGCACCTGACTGCCCAGGGGCCTCCTGCAGGACCATCTGCGTAGTGAATGCCCTGGTTGGTTAGTTGGGTGGGCAGGATTTCCACTCCAAAGCCGGGGCAGTCCTGGGCAAACCAAGACAATCATCTAAAGGGCAAAGCACACTCTTAAGCTGTAATTTTTTTCCCCCAGAGGGCCTAGAACATGTTGAAAAAATAAGATTCTGCAAGTGCCATTATATTGAGGATATGTGTTTGGAAAGGCTTGGTCAACTTGAAAAATTACAGAAAACCCTGTTGGAATTGGAAATAATTTCCTGTGGAAACATCACAGACAAGGGCATTATTGCTTTGCGTCATTTAAGGTAGGTGGCCAAAGCCAAAATGGAAAGTTGGTAATGACAGGTGAATAGTCAAGAGTTTAAATCACAGGAGGGGTAGTGTTTTTTCACTTCTGAAAAATACACTTCAAGAGAACAACTATGTTCTCATTTACAATATAATTCAAAATGATCAACCTTAATACGTTCAGGTTTTATTGTTTTGTTTTTGTGGGATTTTTTGGTGCTGGGGATTGAACTCAGGACCTTGTACTTGCCAGTTAGGCACGCAGTGCCTCAGAACTTTTTTTTTTTTTTTCTGAGACAGGGTCTCGCTTTGTAGTTGAGGCTGGCCCTGAGCTCACTATGTAGCCCAGGCAAGCCTCGAACTCACAGCACTCCTCTTGCCTCTGCCTCCCAAGTGCTGGGATGACAGGTATGAGCCCCACACCTGGCACTGTGGTGTGGTACCAGGGATTGAACTCTGGACCTTGTGCTTGCCAGGCAGATGCCAGAACCACTGAGCTAAATCACTGGCCCAGAAATGCTTAATTTTAAAGTTGCAGGATTGGGAGTCTTATCAGGATGATGAAGAAGTGTGTTTGATCAAATTCCTATTTTAAATATCCTATTTATCAATATTCCTATTTTAAATATTCAAATTGTAAACCTAGTCAACGCAGTTCTGCTTTAATATGTTCAGACGTGACTCCCTGCTACTGACAACCTCAGTATCACAAGAAATTTGAGAAGGTTTAGATATTAGGCCCAAAAGATATACACTGTTCATCTCTTACACATGTTGAAGCTTCAGAGCCCCATTTTCTTTTTTTTGAGACAGGGTCTCGCTTTGTAGTTCAGGCTGGCCCTCAGCTCACTGTGTAGCCTAGGCAAGCCTTGAACTCAGCAATCCTCCTGCCTCTGCCTCCTGAGTGCAGGGATTACAGGTGTGAGCCACCACGCCTGGCACTGTGGTATGTGGTATTGACTGCTGGTGGGCGTGAGTCACCACACCCAGCATTGTATGTAGTTACCGGGTTGAACTCAGGGTTTTGCGCTTGCGAGGCAGGCGCTGGAACCACTGAGCTAAATCTCTAGCCCCAGAGCCCCATTTTCTAATAGAAGCTTGAGCATCTTTAAGAACTTTCTCAATTTCTTCCTCTTTTTGGGTAAGATTCAAATGTACATATATATAATTTTAAAAGATACAGTGGAAATATTGATGTAATTAAGTAAATTGATAACTTTTAAAGTCTGGTGTAGTTCCTTGCATGAATTTCATTTAAAGTAGTACTCTAAGACTACTACTGTAAAGTCACTTCAAAGATGTACTTTTGATTCTATTATTGTTGGCTCTATGTTGATTTGTTTGTGGATTTCTGTATATTTAAATATTCTGTATGTAATTTTACCTATGTCAATGAATAGAATTTTGGGTTTTTGTTTATTTGTTTTCATTACCGGGGACTGAACCCAAGGCCTCTGCACTAAGCTGCATTCCCAGTCCTTTTTTTATCTTGAGACAAGGGCTTATTCAGATGCCTGGGCAGCTTCAACTTTGCAGTCCACCTGCCTCAGGCTCTCAAGTAGCTGTGATTCCAGGCATGCAGCACCTTGTCCAGAAGAATTAATTTTTAAATCTATAAAAGGGCAAATTGAGGTGACATTTTCTTTTGCTTGCAGAAACCTCAAGTATTTGTTGTTAAGTGATCTTCCTGGAATAAGAGAAAAAGAAAATCTTGTCCAAGTTTTTAAGACAACACTGCCTTCTCTTGAACTAAAATTACAGTTGAAGTAAAATAATAAAGTTTTATTTCACTATGAAGAATCATTTGAAATCATTGGTCCTAAAAGGTAACAAGTATATTATATAATCATCAATAGAATTGTAATTGTCCTATCATGGCATTTTAGAAGTGGAGAAAATAATTTTCATATGTAGAAAATAAATGTTCAGACATGACTCATTAAAGTTACTAAGTTGGAAGTGAGAAATTATGTACTTAAATAATTTTAAGAAAAATGCAAATTAGGTGGTATTTTAATTCTAACGTATTTCTCATTTAATACAAATATATAATGTTATTTCTTGATATAGATATTTGAAATTCTCCAAAATGATTTCACTGTGTAGCAGATATTCTTTCTTATATTTTCACAATTTCCAATATACTTTAGTGTAACTTTATAGAGTTATTGAACCATGTTTCTGCAAATGTACAACTATAAAACCGTGGCCACTAAACACAGATTCCTTGACAGAGTCGATGATGCTGAGTGGTCATTGGTTGTCCAGGTGTGCATTGGCTTCCTGGGCTTGCATGTGTGACTCACGACGCTGCATCCCTGCATTCTTGGTTGTACATAGGTTTCCCCAGAACAGCTGCTGGTTTTGTCTATCCAGTAAGCTGAGGCTTGTATTTAAAGCAGGACATGCATACTTGGCTCAAGTCAAACAGTTTGCTGATTGTAGCTGGAAAAAGGTACCAGTCATAAAAAGCAACAGGTTTTACTAAGTTTTTTTCTTCAGTTAAAAATTTTTATTTAAAGCTGAGAATGATGGCACATACCTATAATCCCAGCATTGAGGAGGCTGAGACAGGAGGATCACCAAAAGTTCAAGGCCAGCATGGGCTACACAGTGAGTTCAAGGCCACCCTGAATTACATAGTGAGACCATGTCTCAAAACAACATGACAAATAATAAACAAAAACATTTTCCTTTAAGTAAAATGTTAATGTATCAACAGAAACTTATTTTCCTTCCCTTGACCTCTTGGGTGCTACCTCCTATGAGCAGAAAGGACATTAAATACAAACACAAAACTCAGTTTATGTCTAAAAAACAGTAATAAAGCATGGCATGAAGAATAAAAAGATATCTTTATTTTTACCTACTGGAAATAGTTCTGATTCCATCATTGTTGCTATATGCTGATTTATTTATGGATTTCTGTATATTTTGTTTTAACATTAAAGTATGGAAAATAAACTTTCTTGGAAATGAGTTTAAAATAAACATTTTTTATGATACAGCTGTCAAGCAGAAAAATGAATTTTAGTGATGTTTTGAATTAAGCCTATAGGGAGATATTCACCCCTATTTTATGAGGTAAATAAAATGAGCCACCTTATGCAAAGACATAGCATAAAAGATATTTACTAAGATAATTACCATTGCTATTTAAAAATTAGAAAATGGTATATGAAAATAAAGACAAAGAAGTAGAACAGTTTCATGTGGTGCATTTTGTGCTGCAGAAAAAGTGACATGGTTAAACCAAGCAAAAGCATAAATGTAATAGATTTAATTAGACAACAATGAGACTATTTCACATTTGTCTCATTATTGTGTGGTGAGAAACTAATTCTTTACTATCGAGTCTGCAGCTACTTTTCTATTCCAGGTGGTTTTCTATAAAACTATTGGATGTGGACCAGAGATTTAGCTCAGTGGTTCTGGCACCTGCCTCGCAAGCGCAAGGTCTTGAGTTCCATCCCGGTGACCACATACAATGCTGGGCGTGGTGACTCACGCCCACCAGCAATCAATACCACATACCACAGTGCCGGGTGTGGTGGCTCACGCCTGTCATCCCAGCACTCGGGAGGCACAGACAGGAGGATTGCTGAGTTTGAGGCTAGCCTGGGCTACATAGAGAGCTCAGGGCCAGCCCGAACTATAAAGCGAGACCCTGTCTCAAAAAAAACCAAAACAACAAAAAAAACCTATTGGATGAGTCAAGCAGTTACACTCAGCTGCCTCTGTCAAATACATTTTCATGGACTATGGAAAATAAGAAAGACAACGTTTTTAACTAGTCACAGAAACTGGATATCCTTCCTTGTCATTTGAATCAAGGCTGTCTAACAGGAAGTAAGCAACACTGCGACTATTATTTACGCACCATCAGATCTATGCTATATCCATTAGAAAGAAGCCTCAGAATGTGGCTGGGTGAGCCGAGATCATTGAAAAGACGATGGAATTAAGTGGATGAATTAGCAGTAAGTGAATGGGGTCACATGCTGTCACAAAGAAAACACAGGAGATGGTGAGAGTGCAGAAGGACTGTCTTGGAGACACCGTAAGACCCAATTTTGAAAATCATGACTGAGAACTGCTAGGAAACAGGGCCAGCGTGTCAACCAGAGACAGTGTTGAGCTGCAAGGAAGAACTGGGGTTCCACACATCCCTGTGTGTAAAAGGCAAGTATAAAAAAAGGCTTTTGTTTAGAAGCAGGAGACCAAATCAAAGCAAATCATTTCACGTCTCACTGCACAAAGCTACGAATCCTCAACACTTATCATTTGTTCTTATTCATTGTATTAGTTGTTAAGATAGGCTATATACACACACAAGTGCATGTAAATATACACACACATATAGACACTGTCATAAAATGTTTTAGGGAAAATGTCTTAACCTAACATCTTCCATGACTCAAGTAAAAGTTTACAACCAGCTCCTCTGAAACCCAGATCACAATGTGCAGTTCCTCCTACAAATCTGTCTGTACGTCAGAGGCTGCACTGGAGAGAACTAAGTCCCAATTACTTTCAAGTTGACAAACTCAGTTCCTGTGAATCCTGTAGGTCTTGTCCTACCCTTTGACCACTTTGGTCAGCTGCCAACCTTCATGCCATCGTTTGCAAGAGGAATTCAGGTGAACAAGTGTGGACAGATTACAATAAATATGGTCTTGTATGCAAAAATAAGATGCATGCTTTACTAAAAACTGTATATAAGAAATGCATAAGTATCAGCTATTAAGCATATTACAAAGTCTTTTCATGATTATCAGTATGACTTTAGATGTGGTTAACAATTTAGATATTTCAAAAAAGTTTTAAAATAAAAAATCAAGATACAGAGCAAGCTGAAAATGGAATTTTAAACATTTTAATTTCAAGAACTAAAACTATCCTTCAAGATGATGTTGAAATGACCTAAAAGGCAGGAGCCAGGACTCAAGGCAACAGAGATCCAAGGAGATCCATCTGGGAATTGTGTGATCCATTTTTCATCAGTGGCATAGAATATAATCGAAGCATAAATCTTTTTAACATCTTTTAACTTTGCCAGCGGTATGGGCAGTGGATGCAGTTTGTATTTTACCCATAGCTCAACTGCTTTAATAAGAAAAATTACAAGTGAAATTCCAAATAGGTCTTTCCTCTCTGTTCTGGACACCAGCACCAAGCATGGAAGACTGGATCTGGAATTTCCCTTCAGATCTTGCCAAGTGGCCTCCCAGTTACTTCTGTTTCAAACATTATAATTATTTTCAATCAAATGGGTCAGTTTTATTCTCTTCAAGTTATTGACCAATTCTTCCTTTATTGTCAATCTCTTAACTCCTTAAATGTTTGGGAAATGGTAGTTAAACTTTGTGGTATTACAGTAGGACTTTTTATTATCCAAAGCTGGAAGGATGCTGCTGCTAGTGAGCTGAGGTAGGTAGTGCAACTGAAAATACAAAACACAGAATAAGGTTCAAAACCCTGCCAAGCAGTTTCATCATTATTCAGAATATATCACAGAAGAAGCAATAGGGGAACTTTGTCATTAGAATTTTTTTTCACAAAAGCCAGACTCTGAAATAGAACAATGTTCAATTTAGTCTCTGCTCTTCCTTTAAAGGGTTTGCTTTATATTAAAAATGTACACATTGGGCCGGAGGGTTAGCTCAGTGGTTCCGGCGCCTGCCGCGCAAGCGCAAGGTCCTGAGTTCGATCCCCGGTAATCACATATAATGCTGGGCGTGGAGACACGCCCACCAACAATCAACACCGCATACCACAGTGCCGGGCGTGGTGGCTCACGCCTGTAATCCCAGCACTCGGGAGGCAGAGACAGGAGGATTGCTGAGTTCGCGGCGGCTTGCCTGGGCTCCATAGTGAGCTCAGGGCCAGCCTGAACTACAAAGCAAGACCCTGTCTCAAAAAAAAAAAAATGTACACATTAAAGAGAATTTAGAGAAAGTGAAAAATCATGGAACATCTGTTATGTTCACATTATTGTGAAAAGGCGAGATTTATGAGTTAGGAGCTTGCTGGGCCTTAGAAATCATGTGGTCCACTGCCCTGCCTTGTAGCAGAGAACACTGATGCCCAAAGAACTTTGGTGATCTGCTTATTTATTTCCTTCGTTTAAAGGCAAAACTTTTAGGCTGGGGTTGTTATAGTTCAGTTATAGGTGTGAGGACCTAGGTTCAATTCCCAGGACTAGGGCAGGTGCCAAAACTCTTTCCTTTGAGCATACAGAGTTTAGTGTTAATGTCAAATGATAGTAAGGAGAACACAACTTTATTATTTGTATGGTACTATATGATACTAGATATCTGAAAAAAGGATAAATTTTAGTATTCTTAAATCAAACAGGGATTTCTTTAGGATTAAAAAGCAATAACCTGGACAATGATGTTCCCCTAGTCTTTCAAATACAGCTATTTCCATCATCTCTTTGGTCTTGGACACAAAGTAACAGAGAGACAGAGACAACTGGGCTTGGGGAGAAGTCTATTTCTGGCCTGTTTTGCTGTGTAGGTCATATATGATAGGGGATAACAAAAATATTCCTAATATTATAACCGTGGCCTACCTCAGGGCCCTGGAATTCATGCAGCACCTATTTTTAATGAATTCTCCCCCCCCACCCTTCTCCACCACTCAATACCTTCACCATTCCAGGCTGCTGAGGTTGCAAATATAAAGAGTGAGACAAGGTAATTCAGGACTAAGAAATACTAAATTCAGGCAGATTCAGAAGTGACCTGGCCATCTTAACTGTGGTTCTTGTAGTGTTTCCCACTCTAGACTATTATAGCTTTTGCCTCTGACAAGATAATGTCAGTAAGGCTAGAATCTCCAAGTCTTGTTTCTTGTCTTTATTCTTATCACCTTGTGTTGTAGTGCCTCATAGGAGACTGTAGATCTACTGCAGGGGTCTATGATAATGTTCCCATTTCATTCCCTGTAAGGCTTCCCATAAGGCTGCACTGTGGGGTGCTGTTCTTTGGCTCACTGTGCATCCTCCTGAAACTGCTGCAACCCCTGTAGCTGGGTCAATGGTCCCAACCCTGACAAAGGACCAGGAAGGAAGAAAGCATTCCTTTTCAGACAAACCTAGAACATTAAAACTCAAAGTAAACATGACGACAAACTGCTGCCTGGGACAGATCTGGCTTCATGTTCCTAAGTGCAAGAAGCACATTCAGCTGGATTCACTGCTGTACCTGGCTGAGACCTGAGCTCATGTACATCAGAAACCCTGGACCCTGTGCAATAGTAGGAAAGAGCAGGGATTCCAGAGGATTACGATTCAGGAAGAAAGGGGCCTCTGAGATCTCTGGGGCTCTAGATGGAGGTCATGGGACCCAGCCTGAGTGCTAGAACGAGTGGGTGGAGCTGCAGACCATAGTCACCACCCTCCAGTCTAACTCTGTCCCAGGCGGCAGGTGTGAAATCATTTGAAACAGAAACCTTGGATGTGCAGTGTCCCGTCTTTACCCCAGGCAGGTGCTTTCGGCTCTGTCGTGGAGTCTTCCTCACTGGTCTGTGAGGCTCTTTTGCCAGCCCCCTCACTTCTCTGATGCTGTCAAAGTACGGGTGCTGCAGCAGCTGCTCGCATGTCAGTCTCTCACCAGGGTCCATATGCAGGCAGCTCTGAAAGACATCAAGTTCCCTCTTCTTCAGAGCTGGATTCGTTTACTACGCTTATTATTTTTCTTCTTTGCGAGACTAAATTCCAATTTTTTCCTGTATATTTTTATTTTGGCAGTGCTGAAGATGGAACCCAGGAATTCATGCATGCTAGACAAGAGCTCCAAGTTCACCTCTAAGCCTTTCAATTATTTTCAAGTCATGACAGCAGGGTGTGGTGGTGCACCCTATTATCCTAGCACTCGAGAGGCAGAGGCAGGAGGATCATAGAGAGTTTGACAAATAGACTCAAAGCCTAAAGTACATAGAATTTTTCTAAAAAAATCATTTCAATAGGTACATAATATATAAATATGGAGTACAAGGATAATTCCATACATGTATACAGTATATGATGATCAAATCAGGATAATGGCATTTACATCTCCTTAAACATTTACCATTTCTTTAAGGGACCTTCTAATTCTTTTGGTTCTTTTCTTGTTGTGGTTTTTTTTTTTTTTTTTTTTTGAGACAGGGTCTTGCTTTGTAGTTCACACTGATCCTGAGCTCACTATGTAGCCCAGGCAAGCCTCAAACTCAGCAATCCTCCTGCCTCTGCCTCCCAAGTGCTGGGATTACAGGTTTGAGCCACCATGCACTGTGGTATGTGGTACTGATTGCTGGTGGGTGTGAGCCACCATGCCCAGTATTGTTGTATGTGGTTACTGGGGATCGAACCAGGGACCTTGTGCTTGCTAAGCAGGTGCTAGATCCACTGAGCTAAATCTCCGGCCCTTGTTTTTATTTTTTTGAGACAGGGTCTCGCTTTGTAGCTCAGGGTGGCCCTGAGTTCACTATGTAGCCCAAGTTAGCCTTGAACCACAGCAATCCTTCTGCCTCTGCCTCCTGAGGGCTGCAATTATAGGCATGAGCTGGCTACCACGCCCAGCACAGTGGTATGTGGTTATCAGAGATTGAACTCAGGATCTTGGGCTTGCTAGGCAGGCACCAGAACCACTGAGCTAAATCTCCAGCCTTGTAACATCATTCTTAACTATATTTTTGCATCAAGTAGGCCATGAGGTTCATACTTAGGTAAGTCTCCCAACTACATGCACCAAAGAATAAGCACATTTTTATATGAATATAAATACATCAATCAATGTATTAATTTTTGAAATGTGTAGTACACAAACTACAGGTTACAAGTATTTTAACTTGTGCTGTACTGATTTTATGTAACAGTCACATTTCTACTCATGTCTATTAAATCAACTTTTAAAAGCAAAATGTACTACAAATGTGCTAGGAACCTGGCTATTTAAAGAAATCTACAGCTATGTATTTTTTGAAACTTAAGGATCCTTTTAAAACTAACACCACCCCCTCGAACCCTTGAAATTTCTACTTTGTATAAATTTAAGTTTCACATATAATGTTTGGTTTATTTAACATAGTACTTGCAGATATTTTCATTATAATAGAATATGGACCATTTTAAAAATTAAAAATATGCTTTTCAAAGGTGAAAAATTATAAGAGGAACATTTCGCTTCATGGACTGACACAGGTAATTTACGTCTTCCAGGGCTGTGCTTCCTGGTCTGCTGGAAGCCAGGGTATTTATTACCTTTAAGAGCCCCAGGGCAGGATATGAGATGTTTGGAAATTTTAACTCGAGTGGTTCCTGTTGGAAAGAAAAGGGGGTTTTAATTTACATCATGTACTCAACTTAAGGTTACCTGAAATTACCTTTCTTTTGGGTAAAACATCTTCCTGGCCTCCTCCACCCCTTCCCACCCCACCTTGCCTTGAAAACCACTTCCTTAGGTCTGTGTCAAAAGTGTCTGTTCTCCCCACCTCCCGTTGGCTTTTCCAGATTTTCTTCCTAACCACTCCTTTCAATTCCTGAAGAAGGTGGCAATTGTTAAGTAATTACTAATGAAAGAAGAAAAACAAATTAAAGACACTTGATGTTTCTGTAACTTGCCTATCCTAAGAATAATAAAAAGGATTTTGAGTTTTGCATTTATTGACATTTATATAAAGGGAGCTTCAAATTAGACTTTTTTCCCACTCAGGTAAACAGATACTTCTTGGATTCTGCAGTAAACAGTTTTTCCCGCCCACCACGTACATGGTCTCGGGAGCAGCATTTGCCTACTGGCCTGTGGCCATGTGATGCTATTTTGTGCCAGTCACACGCTGGGGGCCACGAAGAGCAGCCAAAGTGGGGGAGCACTGCCCGTGTCAGGAGGGCACACAGGCCGCTGGAGAGCGCGCCCACGGGGAGGGAGCCGAAAGCCAAGCCGAGCGAGCCTGCGCAGCGCGCTGTGTGACACAGAGGTGAGACGGAGATGTGTGGGCCGCAGCCCCCAGCCCGGCCCAGCTAGTGACAGGCGGTGCCGCGGGCCCTGCAGGCCCAGAGGAGCGGGCCGCTGCTAACAGACTCAGCTTTGCAGTTCCCCACGTTCAACAGCAAATTTGTCCTGGGCCTTGAGAGCGTCGCCTCTCAGCCCACAGGGTAGGGAGCTCTGGCGGTGCTCAGTGTGACGCCCCAGGGACCGACGTGACGGGGCTGCCGTGGGCTCTGCTGGGTCCGCAGCAATGCTGGGGATGAGTGCAGTGCGGGGCCCAGTTTCCAGCCCCACAGCCCACGGGCCACCCAGGCGTGACGACCGGGGCACAGACGTCCAGCCAGCGCAGCCCCGCGCCGTCTTCCTGTGTTCCTGTCAACAGGAAATCTCCTGCAGGACAACCTTGGAGTCCATGGGAAGCTTTCTGCATCTGTGAAACCAGGGCTGTTTCTGAAGCTTCCCTGTGGACAATCGAGCCGGAAACCGCTCAGGGATATTTGGAGCAGGACTGGGAATGTCCAGGGCGCGGGGGAGCAGCTGGGTCACCTCCCATACGCCAGGTGTCGTTCCTGCCTTTCAGTCCCAGAGGGACCCACTTTTCCTACTGCCGCCGCGGCGGGAGGGAGAGGCGGTGAGGGGGTGGACGAGCCCAGAGACAGGCCGCAAGAGCAGGGGGCGGGAGGACCTTCCATGCGAGACCGAGCAGACCCAGGGTTAGTCTCCAGAGGACTGCTCAGCTACTAAGAGCCCGGGATCTACAGTGTGCTCCGAAATGTTTTGTGTTTTGGGGTACTTGGGACAGAACTTGACACCTCATGCATTCTGGGCATGAGCTCTGCTCCTCAGCTACATCCCTAGCTTATTAGAAGACATTGAAAATGTTTAAAAATATATATATCCCCACAAGAAATAGAAAGAGTACCCTAAAATCTCACCACAAAGAGATATCCACTGTTCATATTTTGGTATAAATCCTTGGTGCCATTTATCTAATAAATGTAAAAAGTTTTGCATGACTTCCCAGAAGTTGTATATTATTTTGTTATAAAATGTAAATATTTGTTATTAAATATTTCAGTTATATCAAATATACATTGTTTGCCGGGCATGGTGGCTCACGCCTGTAATCTCAGCACTTGGGAGGCAGAGGCAGGAGGATTGCCGAGTTTGAGGCTTGCCTGGGCTACATAGTGAGCTCAGGGCCAGCCTGAACTACAAAGTGAGACCCTGTCTCAAAACAAACAAAAACAAAGAAAACACACACAAAAAAATGCATTGTTTTATAATATTTTTTTCATTTGACAATATGGTGTGGTTTTTTTGTCAGATGAATACATATAGATCTAATTGTTTTTACTGGTTATATAATTTTTTAAATTACAGATGTGCTATGACTTAATCCCCTACTGCTGGAACCCTACAAGAAATGATCTCTGTTAAATGCTACATCTTTGTGTTCTCATCAAATGGTATAAACTGCTAAGAGTGTGCCAAGGGTATAAACATGTTAAGGTTTTTGGTCCTTTTAATGGAATTTTATCCCACGTTGGCCATACAACAGGAATCAGAGTGAGGCTGGCCAGATAAGTTCCCTGTGCTTTCCTCACCGTCTGGGGAGTGACTGCACCAAAGACTACAGAGTTCGGACAGTGCTAGGGAAGAGCTTCCCAGGAGGGTCAGTATCTGGTTATGTGTAAAAGCTGACTGGGTCTGCTCCCGGCTCAGCTGAGAATGATAAAGACAAGACAGCTAGGGCGGCAGCTCTACATTCCTGTCCGTCAAGCTGGCCACGCTCTTATCAGCAGCCTCAAAATCAGCACTGAAGGCCAAGGCCTGGCTGCCAACTTGTCTTCCTTCTCACTCCTGGATGAAACTCCCAGTGCAGATGAAGCCCCGGGCCCCAAGCAGCCTCTACCCCCGGCCCGCTGGCTGCTTCAGGCTTCTCTCCAGAGCGGCTCGCACACTCACCATGTCCTCAGGGTCTGGGATTCGCACCCCGCTGAAATACTGATTCATGCTAAACACTTGCTGGTGTCTAGGAATGAGATCCCCTTGGAAGAGAAAGAGAGAGGGAAGTATGTGAGTTGGTCAGCAAACACCGACTTGAGGCTTCCCCTCGCAGAAGCAGTGTCTGGAGCGCCTACGCCGACTGAGGCGCAGTTTCCTTTCGCAACCGGAAGTGACCAAGCAGCGCAGCCCATATGGACAGCACCCTGCTAGGTGCAGAGGTTATACGCTCCAGAATCAAAGCCTGCAAGCTTCCTGCCCCCAGAGCCCACTGGGTCTTCGAGGGATCCAAATCAAATGCACACGCAACTGAAATAATCTCTTTTGAAAGAAAATAACAAAAGTGCAAAAGTGCAACCACTGCAAATCAAAACCGAATCCTGGGCCAGGGATTTAGCTCAGGGGTTCCAACGTCTGCCTAGCAAGCGCAAGGTCCCTGGTTTGATTCCCTATAACCACATACAACAATACCGGGTGTGATGACTCACGCCCACCAGCAAGCAGTGTCTGAAAAACAAAACAAAAAACTGAATCCTGATGAGTGCAGATGAAAATGTATTGGGCTCATACTGATTGAGGGCCTGACATGTAGCAAATAATAAATAAAAGAGGGAAGGAAGAGGAGGGAGTTGAGCGAGGAACAAATCACAGAAAGCTTTCTAGCCAGAAGAAATACATTCCCAAATTGGAACTACCTTTTCTTGTCTCACCCACTAGCCGTCACTGGAAATACCATCGCATCTGTTTTGAAACACTTACCATGAGGAGCACAGATACAAAAGGAGCATTTCTAGATTCCAGGAGACTGTGGGAAGCTTACGGCACACACTGAAGCCCACTGAGCTGAAATCGCCCTGGTGTATGACAGGACAGAGGCCCTGGGCTCGGGACTACCAAGGGACGCCTGACTGGGGGTCTGCGCGTGCTGCCTAGGACTCACTGGAGTTCCCAGCACCAGACCCTCGAGGTCGAACTTGACAGACTTCAGAACTTTACCTGTCACTTCAAAACATAATGTGCGCCATGTTATATGAGTAGTCAAGCTGTGGCCTCTAACGCCTGGCCAAGAGCTCCGTGAGCTGAGGTGGGTCACAAGCACAGTTCCCTGAGCCATAATGACCTTCTTCCACCAAAGCCGCAGGGCGACACCAGAGGGTGTCCTAGTGACACTGAGGAGGCTCCTGAAGCCTGTGCAGATGCTGGCAGAGGGTAAGCAGAAATACAGGCAGCGGAGCTCCCGCCAGAAGATAAAAGTGAGGTAGCTGTGGTGCCGAAGGGGCTATGAGAGCTGATGGGGGAGGGAATCTGTGGTTGAAGTGGATATTTAGGGGGGTAGCACCTAAACTCCTGGCTTTTGAGAGGGCAGTCTCTGCTTATGCACCTTTTCATTCCATCCCTCCTCCTCCCATGGTCTGACTACTCCTCTGACCTCACCACACCCTGTAGGACAGGGTGGGAAAGCAGGAGACACCAGAAAAAAACACTGTCTCCTCCTGACAGTTAGAAGGCTGAGGATCTTCTCCACAGAGCCTGGATGATCCAAACTAGTCAGGCAGGCTGGAGGTGAGGGCATCCAGATGAGCTATCACATCACAGTACAAGTGGAGCACTCTCAGTCTGGAAATCCCAAACCCAGAATGTTCCAGATCTGAAACTCTGACCACCAAAACGACACCACAGGTAGAAATTTCCACACCTGAACTCGTTTTAACAGGTTGCAGTAAAAATGCAGAAATGCAGCAAATACTATAAAAAATTACCTTCAGGATATGTGTATAAAGTGTTTATGAAACACAAATGAACTTCATGTCTACATCTGGGTCCCCTCCCTAAGGAATCTCATTATGAATATGCAAATATTCCAAAAATCCTTCCATTCTAAATTGCTAAACACTACTGGTTGCAAGCATTTCGGGAAGAGATACTCACCCTGTCAGTGAAATAGCCATGATAGTATTCTCTTGACTGCTAGGCCCTTGCAGAAATGTTTCTGTGGTTTCCATGGTTATTTTTCAGAGATCGACTCAATCCAAACTATGCTCAAGAGAGAATCTCATGTCTTTTGGACATCTAGTAAGTATTCAGTAATTGTTAATTACTTTTAGTAAAACACAAATGAACACCTTTGATTCAGCCATTTCTTTTTTTTTTTTTTTTTTT
>PVIC010023334.1:0-26912 GCA_004025085.1 Thryonomys swinderianus | reverse complement strand
ATTTGTTAAAGAGGCTGTCTTTCTTCCATTGGGGATGTTTGGCTCCTTTGTCAAAGATAAGGTGGCTTAGTGTATCTGGAGTTGTTTCTGGGTTTTCTAATCTATTCCACTGGTCCTCGGGTCTGTTACTTTGCCAGTACCATGCAGTTTTTATCACGGCAGCTTTATAGTAGAGTTTTAAATTGGGAATTGTAATACCTCCTGCCATGTTGTGGTTGCTTAGAATTGCTTTTGCTATTCTAGGTTTCTTGTGGTTCCAGATGAATTTTTGTATTATTTTCTCTAGCTCTGTGAAGTATACCGTTGGAATTTCAATTGGAATTGCATTGAATCTATATAGTACCTGTGGGAGTATAGCCATTTTGATGATGTTGGTTCTCCCGACCCAGGAACAAGGGATATCTTTCCACTTTCTGGTTTCCTTTTCTATCTCAGTTTTCAGAGTCCTATAGTTTTCAGAGTAGAGGTCTTTCACTTCCTTTGTTAGGTTGATTCCTAGATATTTCATTTTTCTGGGTGCTACTGTGAAAGGGATTTTCTTCATTTATTCTTCAGTGCTTTTATTAAACATTTGCTAAAGTGAAAAAGAAAAAAAAATATTCTGTGTCAAGACAAGATAGTTCTGATATCAAGCCAAGTTTTTACATGCATTACCATATTTAATTTTGACCGAACTCTTGTGTTATACAGGCTCTTAGTATCCTAATCTGACAGAGGAAATTGAAATTTAGAGAAGTTATGGGGCCTCTACAAAGTCACAGAGCCAGTAAGTGATAAGAAAGACATTTGAAGATTCCAGGCTAATGTAGAAGCCCCTGGTCCTTGCCATTCTGTTTTCCAGCTTCCACTTATGTGCTGACACATAAGTGTCACAAGATCAGTGTCACTGATCTGAGTTGGTGGGTGGAATTACTAATGTGAGAATTACTCATCCTCCTTTTGTTCTTGGGAGATACAGGATACTCCCCTGCAGGTCTGTCTTCACCTTTTGTGTTCAGGTCTCTTCATTCCTAACTATACACTTGCTTCCTCATTGCACTGACTCCACTGAAAGCCTCACATGAATCCAAGTCATTGGAAAACCACAGTCCCCTCATAGGCTACAGCAAAGGCCCACATTATTCCACACCAGCCAGGCACTTTCTTCCTCACCTTATGCACAGTTGTGATCCTTACTGCTCCTTCTTTATGTCACCATTGCTCCTGTGACCAATTGATGCTATATTGATCCAAAGGTATAATGGACATTCAGTCATAGGCTCAATAGCTTGTAGATCACATTATGGAATAGGTCAGGTACACGGGAGCCATTTTGAAGCCTTGTGACTGAGCATGCTTGAGCAAGTTGGGGCTTCTCCTTGTGTATATGCCTTGAGCCCATTTCTTCTTTCTTCCTGACCATGTTCCACTCATATCAATTCCTCTCATAGAATTCATGTTCCAGACATTGCTGAAATAATACAGAAGGAAAGGGCATAAGTATTGGATTTTGGTGCTCAGTTCTGCTGAGCACCAGCTGTAACTACTAGATTTTCTAAGTTTTGGTTCTTGAAGAAGGTTCTTTGACAATGGCATCAGTATCACCTAGGATCCTATTAAAAATGCAGTTACTGCACCAGGGGTGTGCCTCAGGCTGCTTCCTGCCTGGCAGGTGCACGGTCCTGGGTTCAATCTGTGATACTACGAAACAAAAAAGAGATAGACAGACAGACAGACAGACAGACAGACAGACAGATAGATAGATAGAAAGATAGATAGATAGATAGATAGATAGATAGATAGATAGATAGATAGATAGATAGATAGATAGATAGACAGACAGACAGACAGACAGACAGACAGACAGGCAGGCAGGCAGACAGACAGACAGACAGACAGACAGACAGACAGGAAAGCAGGCAGGCAGGCAGATAGACAGACAGACAGTTTTAAAAACAAATACAGGCACGCAGGCCATACCCAGGACCCACTGAATGAAATCTACTGGAGGTAGATTTGAAACCATAGATCTAAAGTCTATGGTTTACCAGGCCCTTCAGCAGTTTCAAATAAACACTAAAGTATAAAAGCACCACCCTAAAAGAGGCATGTCTAGTTCCTCCAGCAAATGTGTACAAGTACTTCCTTCACAGTGATACAGGTGAGCACATAGAGAAGTGCCCAGCTCATAAGAGGTGCTAAAGATATGCTAGTATTTCATGTTAGAAGACTTTAACAATAATACAGATATTAGAAAGCATGGCCCAGAAAGCTATTAGAACTTTCAGCACATTATGCATGCCATTAAATATTGACTCACATTTCTAAGCCTCCAAACCCACCTCACATCTCTACTACCCCAATATATCTAAGAGGTAGAATTGCTTAGCAAAGGTCCTTTTCCTCCTTGTACCTGAGACTGCCAAAGCTGGGTTAAGACCCAAATCATCTGCATGTATATCTAGATTTTTACTTTTATAATACATAATTATTAACAAAGGATGATTTGGCTAAAACTAAGTGCCAACAGCCTGGCCAGCAACCTTACATCAAGAAAGAACATGCAGAACTCGTCTGAAGCAGGGCACATTCGACGTCCTTCACTAAGTAAATGACTTCCCAAAAGAGGGCAGAAATAAACGAATGAATGAATGAAACAAAAAACTCTACAAAGTTTCATGAAACCTTGATGAAAGAATTCAACTTTGGCTGAAGTTGACAATAAAACATGTACAACTAAATTTTAAGATATGAATAGTAAAAATAGCTCTTATAAGTTCATGGCCTTCAAAAATATTTTCATAATCTGAATGTCATTGAATCCTTACAATAACCTAGAAAGAGAGAAATAGCCTGTATTAAGTTTGTATTGAAAAAGAACACAGAAAGATGATATAATTCGTTGAAGCCCACAGCCAATGTAGGACCAGTACACAAACCCTGATGCATTTATGTATCCTGTCTGGATATTCTGCCTAATCATTTCCTGATCCATCCTGCTTCTACTTTGATCAGTCTTTCAGCATCACACTTAAAATCCCACCTTCTCAATTCCCCACCCAGTCTTTTTAGTAAAAGGAGTTTTCCTTTCCACAAAATGTATTTCCTTCCCTCTATATTTTAATTATTCCATCCTCAAGCAAGTATTATAGATTGCCAAGTACTTTTCTTGGTTCTGAGGCTGCATAAGGCTGGTATTCTGGTGTAAGACAGACATTAAATATAGAAAGTGCAAAACTCTTGATGCCAACAGACATAATTGTAGGACACGGTAGAAGCCATGACAGAGAGAAGTAATTTGTCGGGACAGATCATGACGGTGATGCTCTTGTGGTTTGGGAGTCATGCAGCTCTCCCTGGAATAGTCTTCCCAAGTAAATCTGTAGAGTGTGTCATAGAAACTGGTCAGAGAGGACCTGATAGGCAGAGCTCTGAAGAGACAGGTGCATGTAAGAGACTAAAAGGAGACCACGGGACTGGGCATAAAATTAAGAGGCTTACAGGGTGCATTAATTACTGCTTTGACAGGTCCCTGGCTATTCTTAAATAGAGAAGAAACACAATCTGACAAGTTTTAACAAAATCACACCAACAGGACTGTATTGGAAGGGAAAAGAATAGCACTGGCGATATGTATTGTGAGGTCAATGGAGAAATGCAAGAATGAAGCATAAGGTTTGATTCAAAAAAAGAAGAAAAATAGATGACTTTGAGACATACTTGAGTGGTAAAATAGGTAGCACTTGACAATGAACTTGATACATGGCATGGGAAGAGTAAAAGAAAAAGAATAACAAGAGTGACCACAGCATTTGTGCCTTGTGTACAAAATGGATGAAGAGAGGTCCCTCGAGCCAGATGAAAACAACATGGGGTGAAACAGGACTGTGACGGTAGCACCACATTGAACTGTTCTCCCGCTATAGTGCTTATCAGAGCACATTCTCCTTTTCAGATATATAAGCATATTTTTGTAACATCCTGAAGAACTGCATCTGGACAGATCTTTTTCATCATGTGTCCATCCACCAAAATGACAGGACCACAGTTGGAGTTCACAGGGTGTGTTCTATTGAGTTGGTTGGTTTAATAAATGAATTCAAATAGTGTTCAGTGGATGCCTGGAAAATGGTATGTACTTTGTAAAGTTAACTATTGTTCTTCCACAATTACAAATGTCTTTTGCAAACTGACCTTGTGTCTCCCAAAAGCTTCTATAAAGAGTAAGCACAAGACAGTTTATTATCCAGCCAAATCCCCAGGTCCTGACACATTTAGAGTTTAACAAAACATTGAAGCTCCTAATTAAAAAATAATAAGCCTGCCTATTATGGCGACACAAGCGTGACGGGGCACTTGCATGCTCTACAGCTGTTACTCTGCTCTGCAAGCTTCGCCTTTAGAGCTTTCAATTAAAAGTGGCACTGAACTAATTCTTTATGCCATATGCAGATCCTGGAAGCCTTTTCTTCTTTCTTTGTAAAATATTAAATGTAAGACACTGGAAAAAAAAAGTGTGTGAGACACATAGACACACCAAATGCTCACTAGCTAGGAACTTAAAACCCTTTATTTTGACCTCCTTATCCACCTTGATTAGATTTGCTGTGTGACTTTAACGACTTCCCTGACTTAGTGGACCTCAACGTGTAATATTTTTAAATGTGGTTGGGTTTAGAGTAGTTAACAGTATCCCCAAATACTTCTAGAGTATATCATGGTGAATAAAATTTTCATGTTCACACTAATAATAAAGCAAATTAAATACTATGGTAAGTGAAGACATTTAATTCTACCACCTTACTAAATGCTTGCAAGTTTTCTAATAGGAACCATTCTGCTGTGAGAAATATGAAAAATGAATTTTATACTCTGGGTTTATGGTTACTCAAGTAAATGTAATAATGGTATGCTTGTATAAGTTGGGAATCCCTATAAAGGGCTAAATGAACTTGAGAGGCTCTTAAACCTGGCCCTTTCTTTCTTTCTTTCTTTCTTTCTTTCTTTCTTTCTTTCTCTTTCTTTCTTTCTTTCTTTCTTTCTTTCTTTCTTTCTTTCTTTCTTTCTTTCTTTCTTTCTTTCCTTCGTTCCTTCGTTCCTTTTCTTTTCTTTTTCTCTTTTCTTTTCTATTCTTTTCTTTTCTTTTTTCTTTTCTTTTCTCTTTTTTTCTTTTCTCTTTTCTTTCTCTTCTCTTCTCTTCTCTTTTTTTTCTTTTCTTTTCTTTTCTTTTCTTTTCTTTTCTTTTCTTTTCTTTTCTTCTTTTCTTTTCTTTTCTTTTCTTTCATACAGGATCTTGGTGGGATCCAGGATCCAGACTGGCCTCAAACTTGCAGCAATCCTCATGCCTCACACAATACTGCTTACTGTTTATTTTTATTTATTTATTTATTTGTTTGTTTGTTTGTTTGTTTTTAGACAGGGTCTCAGTTTGTAGTTCAGACTGGCCCTGAGCTCACTATGTAGCCCAGGCAAGCCTGGAACAGATCTGTTTACTCTTAAAAGTACTCTTTCTCACCCTTTGCCACATCTGAAGATCTCCTTTAACAATTTGAGGTTTTACCAAGAAAACCTATTTCTAGGTTTATCTGTCTAGGTATATCTATCTATTTCTTCCCCTAGTTATCATTATGCAGAACATGACTGCTTGTTGCCATGATTTCATGACTGACTGTATGGAATGTAAGCTTCATGAGGTCATAGAGTGATCTATTGATCTCCAGTGGTCAGTGCAATACCAGCCACACAGTAAGCCCTTAGTAAATGCTACTAAGTGCAATGGTACATTCATGAGGAAGTACAGTAGGCAAAAATAGACAAATGGGAATTAAAAGCTCAAATCTAACACTTACTGGTCATTTTGACCTGGACTTGTTCTGCATGACATGTTTTTTTTTTTTTCATAGCTGGGTTCTACCTGTTTCTCAAAAGATTTGAGGATCAAATAAAGGGACATGTGTAAAACCCTTAGCTTTGTAACTAGCATAAACTAGATAAGCAGTTAACAGCAGCTACCTTTTACTAACACCTTTGGTTTGGGCTCAATATGAACTAATTCAACACATATGCCAAACCGTGGCAGGCTGATGGAGAAACACAATAGAATATATGTGATGGTCCTTGCTCTTGTGGATAACATATGCCAGTTGGGGACTCAAATGTAAACACAGGATTCTTTATTCCTATAGATCCAGAGGAGAGAAACTGTCGTAGCTCTGCACTGTAGAAAATTCTCTCTCATCCTCCTAGTTATATCCTAATGGATGGGACTGCTGTGAGGCAAAGGCACATGGGTACAATACTAGTTTATAGTCCTTCTTTTCTATATACAGAAGCTCAACACTTACTCTGGGACCTGCATGGGCTGCTGCTGTATTACTGAGTCAAGATTCATGTCAAGTGCTGTGTGTGTGATAGCAAGATTATGGTTTGGCCAGGAAACCTAAGCCCCACTCTGGCCCACCCACCCTTTACTACTCTGAGATTCCCGGAACAGGTAGATGTGTGAACAGGCACAGTAGGACAAAGCAACTTTTAATGTCATCTGGAGCTTTGCCTCACATTTTACATATTATACAGGCAGAGTTTACTTAACCTGGCCAGGCCACACTGATTGATTTTTGTTCCCATAATAGTAGTTAGGATTAAATAACCTTGAAACTAAGCAAGCCCTAACATTCAGGCTTCACATAAGGTGCAAACAATATATTTGTGCTAAACAGAGAGAAATCAAATGCCACATGTATCAGTGTACAAGAAAACAAAGCCACGCTCCTGGAAGGGATTAGAAGAGAGAGATTTGGAAAGAAATAACACTGTTCGTAAGGGTACTACAAAGACTGTCATTTATACCTTGAAAGATCTACCCACAACTGTGACCAAGTCCAGTGTTCTAGGTCGTGGTGGAATTTGGCAAGCCTGGTTGAGGATTCCTCTTGCACAGGGAAAGAGACAGAGTGCAAGGGGAGATGAGACTAGAGAAGCCTTAAAGCGTACTTCAGGGGTCAGCATTTCTTATCTGCCAGACACTGTCCAACAAAGCAGAATGAGATCCTATGCTTTTAACAGGGTCATCCTTATGGGTAAGAAGTCCTCAGAAGTTTTGTGACAGAGACACCAGTGAACAGTTATGTGAACACTCAGCATGGCATTCTTTCTATTTAAGTTGGATCTCAGTGGATCTGTTGAATTTACCCAAGGTGAAAATGACATACAGGAGACAAAGAAGGAAGAAAGGTCAAATGAGAACTGTTCTCCAACAGAAGATACATAATGACCAAAGGGGAACTAGGCCTTAGAATTTGAGGTAGATTAAAGTCTCTAAGTCCTAAGGGACCATTAAAGACATAGGACTTACAGATAGTTTCAAGAAATCACATGGGTTTCTTTTTAGAAAAATATCCAGATAAATTTCAAAACTAGTGGGAGCAGCTTCTTGCTTCTGGCATCCAGGCTGAAGTTACTTGTAGGTAACGGCCCCCTCTTCATCTTCCGTGGGGCTGGTGTGTAGAAAGCCTAGAAGTTCTAAGTCAGATGCTGTGTGTGACTTCCAAACCTGGACACCCTGTTCTTGAGGGTGGCTCTGCCGACCCAGCCTTGAGATACAATAATGTTATTGTGCTTGGTGAGATCACACAGGAGCTGGAGTCACAAAGCCCCTGAAATGTGTCTGTCATTGTGCAGCCCTGGAACCACTCAGGTCTGAAACACACTGTGCAGAGCAGGTGACACACAGGTGTTCAGCCTTTGTGGGAAGAGACTTCAAAATCAGCTGCATTGTTTTAATCTGGTCTTCAGACCACAGTCCCAGAGGACAGTGTTCTCCAGACGTCTCAAAAACAAACAGTGATTTTAGTTTAGTACGTGGTGAAAGAGATGGATCTAGCTTCAGTCTTTGGCAGGTTGAAGCCCAGTTTTTCCAGCACCATTCATTAAAGAGGCGATCTTGCCTCCATTGAAGATGTTTGGATCCTTTGTCAAAGATAAGGTGGCTTAGTGTACCTGGAGTTGTTTCTGGATTTTCCAATCTGTTCCACTGATCCTCAGGTCTGTTACTTTGCCAGTACCATGCTGTTTTAATCACAATGGTTTTGTAGTAAAGTTTCAAATTGGGGATAGTGATACCTCTGGCCATGTCCTTGTTTCCTAGAATTGCTTTTGCTACTCTAGGTCTCTTGTGGTTCCAGATGAATTTTTGGATGATTTTCTCTAGTTCTGTGAAATATGCTGCTGGGATTTCAATTGGGATTGCATTTAATCTATATAGGAGGTGTGGGAGTAAAGCCATTTTGATGATATTGGTTCTTCCTATCCAGGAACAAGGGATGTCTTTCCATTTTCCAATATCCTCTTCAATCTCCTTTTTCAGAGTGTTATAGTTTTCATACTAAAGGTCCTTCACCTTCTTTGTTAGATTGACTCCTAGGTATTTCATTTTTCTGGGTGCTTTTGTAAAGGAAACTGAGTCCCCAATTTCTTTCTCTATCAATCTGTTATTTGTGTATAAAAATGTGATTGATTTTTGAGCATTGATCTTGTATCCAGCTAAGTTACTAAATTTGGTGGAGACCTAAATATTAAAACAGAAACTCTAAACCTGCTGCAAAACAGCTTAGGTAGTACTCTTGGAGACATTGTCTTAGGAAAAGACTTTATGGACAAAAAACTCTATAGCATGAGAACTAGCAGAAGAAATCAACAAATGGGATCTCATTTTATTAAACTGCTTCTGCACAGCAAAAGAAACCACTGGCAGAGCAAAAAGGCAACCAACAATATGGGAAAAAATTCTTTACCAATAGTTTCTCAGACAAAGGGTTACCATCTAGAACATATAAAGAATTTTTAAAAACAAGCCCCCCCCATTTAAAGACCCAATTCAAAAATGGGCATCTAAAATAAACAGACACTTTTCAGAGGAACATGTAAAAGCAGCTAAGAAGCATATGAATAAATACTCAATATCACTGGCCATTTGAGAGATGCAGATGAAAACAGCACTGAGATTTCATCTCACTCCACAAAGAATATTTGCTGCTATCTCAAAATTAGCCAGCAACAAATGGTAACAAGTTTGTGGAGAAAAAGGAATCTTTCTCCACTGTTGGTGGGAACGTAGAATGGTACAACTACTATGGAGATCAGTGTGGAGATTCCTCAGAAAACTAGGATTAGAGGTTTCATTTGACCCTGCTATTCCCCTGCTGGGGATATACACAAAAGAATTACAAGATTCATATCAGAGCAACATATGTGCACCCATGTTTATAGCAACTCAGTTTGGGATAGCTAAATCTTGGAAACAGCCCAAATGCCCATCAACTTTAGACTGGATAAAGAAAATGTGTTTTTTAAATATATAAAATGGAGTACTACTCTGTCATAAGGAGTGATAAGATTGAGTTATTTATACTCAAATGGACTTACTTTCAAGACATACTCATAAGTGACATAAATAAGTCACAGACGTGTAAATATCATATCTTTTCTCTGGTATGAGAAACTGAAGTTGTATATGTAGTCTAGAATGCATGATTGATATTGTGAAATAGTATTCAAAGGAAATGGGGGTTAGAGGTAAATAAGGGGAAAGAAAAATTGTTGGTTAAAAGAAAGGAAACAAAACTTGTATATAGAGAGGTGGGAGGTGGTGAGGTGGGTAGTGGAAGAGGAAAAATGAGAATTAAGTTATGTCATGTACTGGTCCAAATTCTCAATGTGAAGTGTAATTGTGATGTGTACATGTAATGTACCAATAAATTAATTTTTTTTAAAAATCCAAAAAAATCAAGCAGTAAGATGTTGAAAGACTGATAAAAATAGTGTGAGAAAGGATCCATATGGTTATACTTCAAAGCAATTGTTGTCTTTAAAAGACATATTTAGGGTTTTTTTATGTTTCACTTCTCATCTATTTCTTCAGAAGGGAAAAATTTGAAGTGTGTGTGTGGTTCTTTTTAAAATTTTTATCACTGTTGGTACATTGTATAAATACATCATGATCACACTCAATATTGGGAATTTGTACCAGTATATGACACAATTTAATTATCATTATTTTCCCATTTCCCCACCCACCCCACAACCCTCCATCCCCTAAATACAGAGGTTTTGTTTCCCTTTTTTTTTTAATTACCATCCCATTTTTTCTTTACTCAGTCCTATATAAGATAGAGGTATGAAAAGCAATGAGGAAAAAGAAGAAGAAGGGTCCTTTAGAACCAGGGAAAGCAGACAGGAGGAAGGAAATTAAGGAGGGCAAAGGTAACATTAAATGGTACTTTGCGTTTTATAAATTGCTTTTACAGACATTATTCCCTGTGGTCTTCCCATACTGACAACATAGAAATGTGTCATTTTACAACCAGGGTAACTAAGGTCCAGAGATATTAACTATTTGGCTAAGATTCACTGCTATAAAGGACAGATCCAGGGTTTCAAATTCAGGTCATTCTTCACCCAGCTAATATATGGGAGCAGGCACTTTGTTCCTGAGCAAAAATACACAGGTAAAGAGCAGTCCATACTCACCAAGGACTCTCAGGGATTTGGGAGACCAGGAGAAAAAGGAAATTATTGCCATGTATTAAGTATAAATATCACCTCACATGGTAAATAGGGGTATCTAACAAACATTTGTCAAATATGCTAATACGTACAGAGCAAATTAAAATATGGGATCCAACGAAAGGCCAGATGCAGGTGTGATTTGTTACAATCTATCCTCCCTTTGCGTTCTAGAATTCCAACCCTGAAATCTCCCCTCCTGCCGCCTTGTGCCAAGTCCTGACTGACCTCTGCCATGCACACAGGAATATGACTCCTAGGGAGGAGGGGACACCACCTCTAGGATTCCCGCACCCTGCAAGTCTGAAGGGATTCGCCGGTACTAGTCGTGCCAGTACAGCCCATCACGTAGACATACGTTAACAAAGGGTGCAACCCAAGCAGTGGTTCAGATACAAAGGTTTATGGTCATTTTGAATGATAGGACTGGAGCAAGAAGATCCTTCATAGGAGAGACTTCTGCAGATGAGGCAAAGAATCTGGTTCTAGGAGACATCAAAGACAGACATGCTGACAAACAAAAAACAAAAGTCCTTACCACGGGGCCGGAGATTTAGCTCAGTGGTTCTGGCACCTGCCTCGCAAGGGCAAGGTCTGGAGCTCGATCCCCGGTAACCACATACAGTGCTGGGCGTGGTGAGTCAAGCCCACCAGCCATCAATACCACATACCACAGTGCCAGGCCTGGTGGCTCACACCTGTAATCCTAGCACTCGGGAGGCAGAGACAGGAGGATTGCTGAGTTCGATGCTTGCCTGGGCTACATAGTGAGCTGAGGGCCAGCCTGAACTACAAAGCAAGATCCTGTCTCAAAAAAAAAAAAAAAAAAAAAAAAAAAAAGAATCCTTACTACCTTGGCTAAAGTATTTTTAAGACTGTCCTCAATTGACCTGGTATACAGTGGGTCAAACAGTGCTACTGACCATTGGCTGTCCTAGTCTAGCCTTTAGGAGCACAAGTGGATCTTAAGAGAAACCTAACTTTCTGTTTTATTGCAAGACAGAAACTGCCTGTCCAGAGCAAGCTCATCCGGCCTCAAAGAAATTGGCTTCCATCACTTGTGGGAATGACCAGACCTGTGCATACACCTTGAGAGCCATCTTACACACCCTGAAAAATACAGCTGGCTCTGAGGATTTGAGGGAAAACAGAGAGATAGATAAAATGGGAAAGCAGTTTAATTAAAGTATAAAAAAATACAGTGAACCACACATGTTGAAAGTATACAGTTTGATACATTTTGACATATACTCATCGAGGCATAACCACGTGAAGAAAATGTAGAAAAATATATAATTAAAGTAAATGTGCATATCCACTAATCTCGGAAGACACTTGCCCCTTGGAATCAGCCCCTGCTCTTCTCCCTGGCCTTGTCTCCACACCAGGCAACCTTCAGTATGTTTCCAGTCCCTACAGATTAGCAAATGCAATGATTCACTTTGTATTCTGGTTCTCTGCTTTCTTTTACTTGGTGCGGCTATTCAGAAATGTATCCATGTTCATCTGTGTACCAGTAGTTAATTTTCTTTGAACTATGAGTGCTATCCCACTGTTTAAACATTTCACAATTTGTTTACCCATTCATTCATTGATAGAAATTTAATTGCTTTTAGTTTTGGTCTATTATTTAAGAAACTTCCATGGACTTTCAGCCACATGCTTTATATGAACATAGGCCCCCATGTCTGTCGTATAAGTACCCAGGAGTCAGCACTGAACCATTATGGTAGGTGAATTATTAACTACTTTGAAACTGCTGAAGTATTTTCCAGTGTTTGTGCCATCTTATATTCTTAGTAACAGAGTAAGAAGAGTTCATTTACACTGTCATCAACACTTAGTGGGGTCACTCTTCTACATTTTAGATATCCTAATGTATGTAATATCTCCTTACCATTTTAATTTGCATTTCATTGATGAATAATTCTGTTGAACTTTTTTCCTGTGTTTATAATCCATACATCTACCCTATTTGATGAAAATTATATTCAGATCTCTTGGCCTTTATTTATTTGACTTATTTACTTAACACTGAGTTTTCAGGATTTTAAAAATATTCTGTGTATATCATTTGTCAAACATAAATTATTAATACTTTCCCATAGTTTTGCTTTGTCTTTTCATTCCTTTTTCAAAAGAAGTCATTAAAATTAATAAGGCTCAATTTTGTGACTTTTTTCTTTTATAGATTATATTCTAGACAAGTTAAGCACTATTTATCCAAGATCACAATGATTTTTATCCTAGATATCTTTCTAAATGCATTATGTTTTACCCTTTACATTTAGATCAATTTTGAATTAATTTTATGTGATGTGAGGCAATGGGAAGTTTTTCATTATTTTTGCATATTCCATAGCTCCAGTCTTATATTTGAACAGATGATCCTATCTGCACTAAATTACTTTTATGACTTTTTCAAAAGTCAATAAACATATGTACATAAATTGACTGTTGAACTCCTCTCTGTTCCAGTCATGAAATTACAGTATCACACTGTATCTATCATAACAATTTCTGTAGATTTTTAATAAGTCTTGAAATCAACAAATACAACTTCTTCAACAGTGGATTTCTTTTTTAAATTATTTTAACCAGTGTGGGTGTTATGTATTTCTATATGAATATTACAGTGTTTTTATCAGTCTCTACAAACAAATTCTGCTGAGATTTTTTTTTTTTGAGATAGGGTCTCGCTTTGTAGTTCAGGCTGGCCCTGAGCTCACTATGAAGCCCAGGCAAGCCTTGAACTCAGCAATCCTCCTGTCTCTGCCTCCTGAATACTGGGATTACAGGCGTGAGCCACCACGCCCGGCTCTGCTGAGATTTATATTGGGCTGTGTTTAGTGTGTAGATCAACTAGACAAGAATTTACTTTTTAACATTGGAATCATCCATTCCATAAATAGCTCTCCATTCATTTATGCATTCTTGAATTTCTGCAATGTTACTTAGCATTTAATTATACAAGACCTGGACATTTTTCCCAGACTCATCTCTAAGCCTTTCATTTTTCTGATTCTTCTGTGAATGATATGTTACCTTTTTTATTTCTTATTGTTGTTAATATATATTGAAATATGATTAACTTTATATCAATCTTATAACCCTCGACTTTTACTACATTCATCAGTTCTAAAGACACTTTTTAGGCTTTAACAGATAAGTTGCATAGATGATTGTGCCTTCCTTAAATAGTGTTAGTTTGCGTTTCCAAAGCTTGCCTTCATCTTTTCTTCCTTTTTCTTTCCAATTGCCCAAGCCAGATCCTCTATTACATTGTGAACGGAAATAATTAGAAAAGATTTCTTTGCTCTGTTCACTGAGGAAAGATGTAGTCTTTACCATTGACTACTATGTTGAATGAGGTATTTTAAATATCTTTTATCACTTTCAGGATTTTTCCTGATTCCATGGGTCCTGTCCATTCTCTTTCTTTCAGTCCTTCTAATTGCTACAGCATGTCTTCTTCTTAATGCAGACAGGGCATGGTACACATGGAACATGGAAAAACACACTGTGGGTTTGTCTTTCTAAGGAAAATAAATAGAAGGAAGAAGAATTGTTTAAACGATATACATAAGTCACAGTTCCAAACTATAACTCTCTCAAACCCCAGTTCTAGTAAGTTCAAACTTGTAAATTGCTTTCTGTTCCTCATATTGTGATCCCATCTTCAGTAATTCTCTTGGCCTCTTCCTAGCCCCACACCCTCAAAATAAATCAGTCATTTACAGGACTGGTCCTACATCATCTGCTTCCCTCTATTTTTGTCATACCCCTTTTTCAGCTACCATCGCCTGCCATCGGACTGTACCATGGCCTCTCCTGATTGTTTGCCCTACCTTCTGACCATCTCACTGTACCATCTTCTGAACTTAGTCATCTTTAAGAAAATAACACTTGACCTGTCACTCCTCTTCTTGAAACTCCTTTAATATCCTCTTAGAATAAATCTCAGAATCTTTAAGGGAGTCTTCTAGGCATTACCTTGTCTGGTTTCAGCCTGCGTGTAAAGCTAGAGACCTTTCCAGGGCTCTCTGCCTCGACGAGTATTTCTCCCAGCAGGATACCTGTTCAGGGCAGTATGAGGCCAAATGCTTCATCCAAAGCTTTGCTCCATCAGCCTTTAAGAGGCTCCAGACCTTTCTGTGTGTCAACGCTGCTTATTAAAAGCAGAATAAAAATAGTGCATTTGTCATAAAGTTAAGAGAATCAAGTGAGATTTGTCACATAAAGCCTGGTACACAGTCAGAACAAAATTTGTTTTCTTTGTTATGTTGATTCCTTTGTTGTTCACCCCAGATGGGCTTCATTAAGAAGACATGAGGATTAAATGAGACAGTACAGTTAAAACTCCTAGAATAATCCTGCAGTGAGGTCGGCTCTCGGTAAAGACTGTCCTGTTTCATTCTTTCTTCCAGTCTGTTCTAATCTCCACTCAGGGCTGGTTTTCTCCCATAAATAAACACCTCTCTAGTGCAGCCACACCCACCTCTTTCGGGAGTGCAGGTGTGGGTCCGTGGTTTAAGAGACAGGAATTTCATGGATTTTGTCATTGTAATTTTATTGAGTTGGTACTTCTATATCCAAAACAGAGCTTTGTTTTGTTGTTATTTACCTATATTTTGCCTCTGTTTTTTTCTGTGTGATTAAAGCTTTTAAAGGCTTAATAACAGCAATAAAAATACCAATTTTTGCCTTTTCTCCCTGTTAAATAACAAGTAAAGTTGAGAGGCAGCTGTAGGTGAATACTACTCAAAAACTGCTACCAAACTGAAGTTTCATTTTTTACTGCTTCCAGGCACATTAGAAAATTAGTGCTGACATGTGCAAATGAGTTTGTGGAAAAAAAAATATATGTAACAGAAGTGTTTTGAAGATTACAGTGAGAAATAAAGATAACTTATTTGGAAGTTTCTGTTTGACGCTGAGTCTTTCGCAGGATGGGCAGCTTCCTCCCCAATAATCTTTAGCAAGGTGAGAACAAAGTTGAATTTTTGGCCATTTGGGTGTCCTGAAGGAGGTTTGCATATTTTTTTCTAACTGAAATTAAAATAAAAATGGTAAAGAATTTACATAGTAAATGTTCTTCAAACATTTCCCTCCAAACTCTCTGGTTAAGGACTATTAGTAGGCAACTAGAATTCCAATTCATATGCATTTTTACTGAAAAAAAAAAAAAAAGAAATTCAACCCAGGGCAGTTTACAAAGATGAAGAACTGGAAACCATGCTAGGGTGACAGGGAAGTAACAAGAAAAAAACTGGATATATCATAAAGGAAGAGTAGCTGGGCATGGTGGCTCACGCCTGTAATCCTAACTCTTGGGAGGCAGAGGCAGTAGGACTGCTGAATTTGAGGTTTGCCTGGGCTACATAGTGAGCTCAGGGTCAGCTTGAACTACCAAAAAAAAAAAAAAAAAAGGAACAGTAAAATGGTGTTTCTTCAAGGTAACAGTTCTTAAAACATTAGATCACTTTAAGCTTCACCAAAAGAAGGTTTGCATGGAGTCTTGTAACCTGTTCCGCTGGCAGCTGCCAGGCCCTCTCCATATCCAGACCAGTTGTCCAGACACTGTCCTAGTTTGCAGGAAAGTCCTTTATCTCCTTCCACAGCTGTCTCGGCCCCTTCTGTCCCAAGCTACTAATGCAGTAAAGAGCAAAAGCTTTGATGTTGCATGACATTCTTCAAACATTTTACTCAAAACTCTCTGGTTAGTTATCAGTAGGCAATTGTAATCCTAACTCATACATAACATGTTTGTATGTGTTCTCATGCACATGTGTGTATATGTATGTAAATTGTGAAAGGGGAGATATAGAAAAATATATTCTTCACGAGATCTATGGTAGGCTTTAAGACCAGAGGCAGGAGAGTCCCCAGTGGCGTCCTGTGTGTTCCAGAACCGGAAGCAGCTGGACAAGCACTCAGCCCAGGAAGCGGAGAACAGTGGAACCAGAGGTCCAGGGAGCAACACCGATGTGAGATGGGTGCCTGGAGAGCTCCTTGTAGAGTTGCTGGTATGAGAGTTGCTGCCTTGGAAACCTGAAGAAACTGGAGTCTGATGTCCATAAGGAATAGCAGCAAAAGATATACACCCTCAAGAAAAACAGAGCTCTGCCAAGTTGCACCAAACTCCTTCTTTCCTTTTTATTCCACCTATCTGAATTACTTTCTTTGTTGCTAATGCACAATACCCAGCACCACAATTTAAATGAGGAGGGGTGTATTTGGCTCACAGGTTTAGAGGTCTCAGTCCATAGTTCTCTGGCTCCAAAGCCCAGTGGCATAGCAACAGAAGAGAATTGCTCATGGGATGGCAGGGAGGAACCAGAGAGAGTGATGAAGGGAGTTTGGAAGGAGATAGACCTTTCCAGGCCACGCTCCACAGCGACCCTCCTCCTCTCATGAGGCTTCACCTTCCAAATCATGTTTAGCTACAAACCAGTCCCGGTGAATATTATTCACTCATTTTCCAATCATCTTTAAAAAGCCCACCTGTGATCACAAAAGGATTTAGAGGATAATCTGGTTATAGACCATAACACCACCCAAGCAATAAGCCTATTAGTTGGTGCTACCCAAAGTTAGAGTGAGTCTCCCCCCGCAGTGTGCTGGACTACCTGCCTGGCATCTCTAGAAACAACGGGCAGGCACACTCAGATGGGCGCCTCATTCACCTGCAGGCATTTCTTAACCTAGTCAAGTTGACCCGTAACTACCATGGGTCACAGCTATGCTCTGCCTCTTGCCCTGAGTGGCCGTGGAGAGCTCATTCGATCATTGCATATTATGATTCTTTTCTCTACCAATCACTTTCTTCACTTTGTTTTTATCCAGCAGTTAATAAGAACCCACTCTTTTGTTATAGTTTGGTGGACTAGAAATGATACCTGCTAAGCCTGAGTAGTAATCAGCCCATCCAAGGGCTCTCAAATGGTCACTATTATTGGTGCTACTATTGTCTCTTAGTTTTTCTATCTGCCCCCCAAAAAAGAGAGTCTCTAATGTTTTATAGACTTTCAAAACGTACATCCTGATAGTGAAGGAGAGATGCTAAAATGAGTGAATTTCTCAGCCAGATGAGCAGTACGTGAAGAGGCAATAAAATGACGTGGTGGACAGGCAGGTTAAGTGACAGAACACAGCTGTGGGCTGAGCACCTCAGGCAGTGAGAAAGTATGGACGGCACAGCACGTTATCTGATGGAGTTTTTATTTTGTTGTTTATTTTCTAACTGGGGAAATTTTTTACCATTTGTATGATATTTGAAGAATAAACAGACCTGTAATTTGGTTTGCAATTTTTTGCAGCTGATATCATACCATCAGACTGGCATTTCTGTAAGAGTCCTGTGCTCTTTCTAGCAGCAGCCCATTCCCACAGGAATACCATGACAGGGTACAAGGGTGTCAGGCCTGTCTGTGTCCATGGATTTCAGATTATGTTCTCCTGAAACTCAAGCAACCTCTTTCTCCTGCCACGGTTGTCTCCCCCAGGATCCTCTGGCCCCTTATCTCGTAGGGCTGCCTTGTTTCAAAGTAACCTATGTGATTCTCATCATCTCTCCCAGTGCTGAAGCTATAAGTCTGAGTGCAAAGTCACCAACCTGTTCAACTCTCTCCTTGAAGTTCCTGGCACATAATAGGTGACCAGTTAGTGGTTGGTATATTAAGCTGCACAGAATCAGCAGACTATGATGAAACAGGATAAAAAAGAAAACAGGGTACAGCAGATGAAGCCTAGTGGGGTAGGGCAGGACAGAATACAAATATATAGGCGGGTGTCTGTTACACAGAACATAATAATATTGAGAAGTTTGCATGAAAACTGTCTGCAAAAATTCTTTTAAGTGAATGATTTAAGGGAGTCAGAAATGGTGAAAAGTTCCAGAGGAAACATCAACTGTCATAAAAACAAGATTTTTGTGTGGAGGACAAAATATAAACACCTAGGTAATATCTAAGGAACCAAAGAGAGTACAGAATCAATAATGGACCAACTTCTGCCCACTATTGCCCTTTAGCTATGCTTTTATTTTATTAGGACATAAACTCAACCAAAAATGCTTTAATATGTCTGCATTACTTAACAGCCTGGGAATAATTCTAATTATTACTGAGTTGATCATTGTGGCTATAGTACACTCTTTCTTTGAATTCCTGGAGACTGTTTAAGATGCAAACGATACTAGCAGTATGAATAATTGGTGGGATGAAAGATTCATAATTAATTTGACCCCTCCCTGCCAAATACACACACACACAAAATAATTTGTTAAAAATGCAGAGTGATTTACATAAACATGAAATGAATACTGTTACTCGTAACAAAATGTATAACACAATTGCTGGCAATTGTACAAGGCATACTGGATAACCACAAAGACATCTGGGCAGACAAATGCTGAGCGGCCACTGAAAGTTTGAGAAAACTGTCTATAATCCAAGATTAACTAGAAAAAGGAAGAAGTAAAAAGGGGAGAAAGCCATAGATTAAGCAGCAGGTAACAGCTAAGGTGAGTGAATTACAGCAAACATTACACAAATATCTAGGTGTTAGATCCTGCTTCCAATTGCAAATCATCCAACAGATTATAGTTTGAAAATGGGAGCCAGAGATGAGCCAGTTTTCAGGGAAAGGATATGTATAGGAGAAAAAGAAAGTCCTGGGGAAGAAAGCAAAAGGTCTGTGCTGCCCAAGTCCCAGAGAGGTCAGAGTCATAACCCAGGGCCTTATTTTAGTCAAGCCTACTACCAATAAACTATAGCAGCCAAGCATTATGTAAATGCACCAGGAGGGGGAAACGTAACAGAGTCTGAGGACCAGAGCTGCCCATCACCCCTAGCCAAGTATTCAGCTCAGCAGCCAGTTATTCCCAGATCCAGACCCTAAGAATCCCTTCAGCCAGTTCTTACAAGGGCACCTGGATTCTTAGATGTGAAAAACCTTCCTCTCAGGTGACACCACCAATTGCCTACTTTGACATCTCTGCCCTGGAGGGAACCCAAGCTTGACCCCTTTGCTGTGAGGGTATCAACAAGTTGATTTCTACTTCTGCCAATTATTCCTCTACTTGTTTTCCTATTAGGAAATACTACAGGAGAGAAATTTGCTAAGCTACATAACACTTTGGTTATCAGCATTCTGGTGTGCATTAAAGTTTCGTAGATATATATAATTCCTAGAAACAGGGAAGAACATTGCATGGCTGAAACCTACCCCCTCCACGAGTCTTACTGCAAAGCATGGTCCAGAATGCCAGCTTCTTGAACACTCGGTCAAGAACTTACCTAACAGGCCATGCAAATGCCAATGCTTACCTGATATATTTTATTATTGTTACATTTGGCCTTACTTTTGATGGTTCATTGTTTATATCAGACAACTTACACAAAGAGTTTGGAACAATAGGAAGGAGACAGAGCCACTAAGGTGCACACAATGCTAATAATATGCAGCATCTGTCCTGGGTGATTTTCTTGTATGCTCCTCATTAGAACTCGAACAACATATCTGAGGTGGTGCCTGACCTGTAGAGCCTTCAATGGTGACTTGGCGGTCATCTTCCCTGGAGAATACAAACCATTCACCTAACAAGGGGGCTTCCTCTGGTATGGTGATTCTAAATTCAACAAACAATTAATGATAAATAACAATTAGTAACAAATGGTAATAATTGTTAATACCTTCTGGACACTGACCACACCAGACGATGAGGATAAGATAGTGCGTGTTCTAACCATAGAGTTAATAGTCCATCACAGAGCCGTGCATAAACCAATAGCTGTACATTTAACTACTCACAGTCATGACAAAGCCATCCAGGGCTTTGAGTTCATAGACCGGGTGCACCAACTTAGTGCAGAGAAAGGCAGGGCCAGTTTCACTGAGGTGAGATTTTACAAATAGCAAATGTGGTCATTTGGGAGAGGAAAAGTCATGCTCTGGAAGCATTTAGGAGGTGATATGGGGGGAAATATTCATTTTCAATATGCTTCAACATTTTTTGCATCCAGGAAAGGGTTAAGCAGTGGTTCTTTTTCCTATCTTTTATATCTCAGAGATATCTTTTAGAGCTACTTTTATCTCATTCAAGCTCCCCAATACCTGGGATATTCCCCTGAGCCATCTATGCCCAATTCCTAAATGCCCATGTGACTATAGTGAAGGAGCCTGCTGCTTGCTCTACTACCTTTCCTCATCTCTAGCCTTGACCTCGGTCCTCCTCACATCCTCAGAAGCATCAGCTACTGAAGTTTATTCTCTATTTCCTTTGTGCCCTGTCCTCCAGCAGGAGACATTGTATCATGTCTCAGGGCTCAAACTCCTATTTCTACCCCTACTTCTTAATTCCATTTGATTCAGGCAGCCGAGTATAACAACCTACTGTACTCCAAGTAAGGTGTACCAAGGCGAAAGAGTCACTAACCTCAGTTGCCGACCTCAAGGATTTCACTCAGTAAATTACAACATATTGTGGAAGATACAAAATAAACAGTGTTAATATGAAAGGTATAAAACAAGTGAAATTTAGAATTACAGTGATGTTCTGATGGTAACCAAATTGCAAATAAAACATATTTGCCCAACAATAAAAACTTATCAAGCACCTACTATGTAGAATGAAAACTTCAAAGGATAAAACAAGTACAGTTTATTCCCTTAAGCAGCTAAAGAATAGAAATAAAAAATTTGAAGTAAGAGGGAAAAAATGGAAACAGAGTTTATGAATATGGGATGGGGGTCTGAAAGGGGGACACAGGAATGGGAAAGAATAAGAATTAAGGTATATCATGTACTGACACAAATTCTCAATGATGAATGTGATCCTAATGTATACTTAAAATGTACCAGTAAACTCAATTTTTTAGAACTCCTAGTTTTAAATTATGGTAGTTAATGAAGGAAACCCTCTGGGAGAACTGATAGGGTATCATAAGGAGGAGACACCTACCCTGGAAAGATGGTTTCTCTTAACAATTAGACATCCTAGGCAAAAACCTTCTAGTCCTTAACTATGTTTGTCGGCTTTTTGTTGCTGTAACATAATACTTGAGAAAATCAAGTTAAAAGTAGGAAAAGTTTACTTTGGCTGATGGTTTCAAAGGTTTCAATCCAGAGTCAGCTGGTTCCATTGCCTTTAGGTCTGTGTTGAGGCAGAGACCTCAGGGAAGAAGGACATGGTAGAGGAGAACTGCTTACCACAGGGCAGACGGGATGCAGCGAGACCGAAACAGTCAGAGAGAAGGGACGGTGGGCAAGACACAGTGCCCAGAGACCTGCCCCCGGCCCTCCCTTCGTCTAGACGCCTTCTCCCTAAGTCTTCATCACCTCCCAAAAGTGCCATCCGATTACAAGTCCATCCGTGGATTCACACATGAATGGAGTTAGGGCCTTGTGATCCAAACTTCCCGTAGCTCCACCTCTGAATACATGAGCCTTTTGGAGGACATCTTAGATCGCAACCATAACACAATGTAGCTTAAGCATGTTGCTTAGATAGAGTTCCTCAAAATGAATAATGCACAAGTTTACTTAGAGAATCAAATAAAAAAATGAAGAGCAAATTTCTAGCCTGCACTATGAGGGTTCACTTAACCCTACCATTATTCTTACCTTATCCTATTTCTCCTTGTGCTTCCACATAATATTTCTGAGCTTCGAAGGCCTCTTCCATGAAGTGCAATAAGAATGCCTTGCTTTGAGGGCTGAGAATGTGCTACACAATGTCAGAAGCTATATCTCTAAAGTACAGTTATGAAAATGCCCACGTGACCATCATTAGAGTTCTTGACAGTGTTTCAACTTTATGGTATTTTTCTATCCATAGCAAACAATAATGAATGAAATATATTAAATATTTAATTTCTTCTTTAAGAATAATTTCACACAGGCCATGGTCTACAATACAGTAGATCAGAGCTATATACACTTGATATTTCAGAGTCCACGTAGAGAACATTTCTCCTGAGAGATCCATGAGGCAGCACAATGCAGCACTTCCAGGCACCAAAGAAGTTCGTGGGTCATAAGTACTTGTATACACTAAACGCTGCAGTCCTTCTTATTCAGTTTTTCTTTATTGAGCTTTGTTACTCATGTTCGGCTAATACTAAAAAGGAAATTCCTAAAATAATTTGCAAGTTTTAAATGAGATGACATTCTGAGTTACATGATAAAATCTCATGTCATTCTGCTTTGGATACAAATCATCTTATGAGCCTTTATCCAACCTCTCCAGATTACCTGTTTACTTGACACTTGGTAACCGTGTTTCTTACCAGCTCAACTATTTTAGTATGACAGGACTTGTGTTCAAGGAACCCTTACCTTACTTAATAATGACACCAAGAGGGAGAATAATTTTGCTAAGGGACTACCAGGGCATAAAACCTGTTTGTACTCTGAGGCAATGCTACAGGGTGCATAGAAAAACATGCAGTATATAAGCCCTGCTACCACTTGAGGTTTCAGGCACCCACTGAGGTGCTGATATATGTACTCTTACGACAGGGGCACTACTACCTTAGAGGTGGTGCAGATAGCTTTGTCTCTGGAATGAGTACTACTAATCTGTCCTCACATTTGCATAGCTCTCAAACTACTTTTACAACCATAATGCATTTGTTTTTACCCCTGAAATACAAGATATAATCAAAATATGCTTTAAATGTTTAAACTTTTGAAAAGAAATATTGTAATAAAAGACACGTTATCATTAATCTCCCTTACTTCAAACATACATCAATTCTGCCACTTTTTGAAGCAGTTCTGGAAATATTTCTTGTGAGTGTCTTTATGAAATGTGGTGAAAAGTGTGGTGAACATTGCTTCCAAGTGCTGCCCAAAGGAAAGACAGTCTGGTAAAAGCTTTATGGTGTATGTTCAGCCGCTGTCTTTTTTAGTTGTTTGAGACAGGGTCTCGCTAGTTCAGGCTGGCCCTGAACTCATTATGTAGCCCAGGCCAGCCTCGAACTCAGCAATCCTCCTCCTGTCTGGGCCTCCCGAGTGCTGGAATTACAGGCGTGAGCCACCATGCCCAGCAGTGTGGTATGGGGTACCAGGGACTGAACTCAAACTTGGGGCCTTGCTCTTGCCAGGCAAACTGGGGAACCATTAAGCTAAATCCCCAGCCCCTCAGCCACTTTCTTCATTAGATCTGAACCCATTAGACCTCTGAATCTTTGCCAAAATTAAAATGACTGGGAAATCTAAACATTTTGAAATGATTAAGTACATTGAAGCAGCCAGGACAATGCAACTAAAGACACAAAAGACTTCAAAAATTGCTTCAGAAAGTGGCACATTCATAGGATAAGTGTGTTTGAAGCAAGGGCAAGAATTTCAAGGAGGACCAATGACCCTGTGTCTTTAGCCATAATAAGTTTTTTTTTTTTTTTTTAAACAGGGTCTCACTTTGTAGTTCAGGTTGTTCTGAGCTCACTATGTAGCCCAGGCTAGCCTCAAACTCAGCAATCCTCCTGCCTCTGCCTCCCAAGTGCTGGGATTACAGGTGCAAGACACCACGCCTGGCCATAATATTTTTTAAAATATGTTAAATGTTTACCCAAATTTTTTACCCTATCCCAGTGAACAAGGAATTAACATCTCTACTCTGGGAAAAATAGATAACGAATGTAGTAATAGAAGCCATTGTTAATTAAATGCTCACCTACATGGTGTACAGTTGAATACAATGCTGTGTTTTAACATGTGCTTGCTTGCTTGTTTTATATTGCTAGATGTTGAACCTAGGGCCTCACATTTGCAAGGCAAGTGCCATATAAACCGACCTACATCTTGAGCCCTGCTTTAGTGTTTTCTACAGTATTTAAAATCCCAGAGAGGTGAAGTGGCTTGCCTAGACATTTACCACATTGAGGACATGTCTTCCTGTTCCAAGCCCAGTGTTCTGTACCACGCTTCTGTCCTTTGTTCTGTGAGTTGAATCTCAGCCCTTTGTTCCTGTAGAGACTAGGACTTTCCAGCAATACAGTTATCAGGATGTGTGAGAGTTGCTCAAGCTGGTGGGAGCACAGCCAGTTGATCCATGGATTTTCCATGTCTGATCCCCTCTGCTGCTGAGACAATGCAGCACACGGAGATGAACTTGAATTCACATTCAGCCTCTGTGTTCCTGTCCACAGCTGCAAAAGCAGCTGCTGTTTCAGTGCAACCTTTTCCCATCCCCCCCCCAGTTAATTGCTACCAACCAGTAGAGTGGCTGTGAATACGGTATATCTTATCCCCTTCCAGAGCCTCTGTCCAGCTGTTAGTGTTCCAACATGTGTTGTTCAAAGATTCATTACTGTTGTGTTTGAATGACTAATTCTAGGACTTAATTGCTATCTAATTTAAGGCCCCACCCTCTACACTATGCTGTGTGTGACTTGAAGCAGTTGTAAGCAGGAATAAGCCAAAATGTAGTCATCGGCAACATGAAATAATCGTCACTGAGGACCTGCTGCTGACCATACCATGCTTCTCCCTGAGTTTGCAGGCTGGGCAGAGAGTACAAGTGGAGGACCTTGTATCTTGTGGCCAAATATTTCATGATTATAAAAATCAAGTTAACTGCTAAATACATGTTCTATCCTCAACCCTCGGCAGATGAAATGTCATTGAAACTTAGATGGCATGGTGTTACTTGAGAATTTTTTGGACCCACCAAAGTTTGATGCTGGAAACGGCACTGTGGGAGAACCAGGCGGCACCCAGCCTGTCTCTCCCATCCCCACTGCAGAGGCCTCTGTTCTTGAGCGTTCGGACCCTGGACCCACACAGCCAGGCTCCCTCTGCAATCCGCACTGCCCAAGTGGAGACTCCTTGGCTGCCTTCTGGCCTAGGGAATGTATCAGCAGTGGCACCTTCCATTGTCGGAAGGAAAGTGAAGGGGAAGAGGCCTGGGCAAGACTTTTATTCACTTGAATGAAGACATAAGATCTGTGTGGTATCAACAAGGAATGGCCATGACTAACATGCATGGAATGCACTCTACATAGTTTATTTAAAAGCACCATAAACCATAGTAGTTTGTAAGAAGCACAAATAGTGTATGATATAGTTCTGCTTTATCCCAATTCATCTTCATTAAGGACCTTGAAAACTAACCCTCTTCTACTTTTCGTTAGCCTTGTGTCATTTTAGTAGTGGGGGGGGCATTTCTATTTTCTGGTCAATATTGTGAACATCTTCTTACCTTTGTGGATTGATTGTGTTCCAGCATTAACATTTGATACTAGTCATAGCTAATTACTCTTATTTTTTTTAAATTGAATTCTTTATTGGCACAATTTATATACATCTCAAAATCACATATAACATTAGGGAATTTGTACCAGTATATGACAAAAGTTAATTCTCATTTTTATCCATATCCCTACCCACCCACACCTCCCCACCCCCTTTATACATGCTCTTTTATTTTCTTTCCGTATCATATTTATTCCTTCCCCTCATCACATTCCCATACCAAGTTTCCTATAGAAATATTCCACTCTATAAAAGCTGTCCTACTTTCTAGAACTCATTTGCATCTACAGGTGTTCATGCCAAAGAGAAGATCTGGAAATTGTCTATCTGTGATCTATTGATTTCACTTATTTGTATATCCTCCAGGTATCTCCATTTGCACCTAAATGGATCGATCTTGTCATTCTTTATGGCAGAGTAATACTCCATTTTATTAAAAAAAAACACATCTTCTTTATCCACTCTCCAGTTAACGGACATTTGGGTTGTTTCCAAGATTGAGCTATCACGAACTGAGGTGCTATGAACGAGGGTGTACATCTGTCTTTCCAATGTGAGTTTTTAAATCTTTTGGGTATATTCCTAGCAGGGGGGTAGCAGGGTCAAGTGGGACCCGTAGTCCTAGTTTTCCGAGAAATCTCCACACAGATCTCCACAATGGTTGCACAAGTCTGCAGTCCCACCAACAGTGGAGAAGGGTTCCTTTCTCCCCACAGCCAAGCCAGCATTTATCGTTGGTTGATTTTGTGATCGCGGCCATTCTTTGTGGAGTGAGATGAAATCTCAATGTTGTTTTCATTTGCATCTCTCGAATGACCAGTGATGTTTACTCTTCTTATTTTTAATTGTTCAAGCCTAAAGTTAAACTATAAACACTTTATCTACTGCACTGATACAGCTCTAGTTAATAGAATTTCTCATGGTAAAACTCTCTGCCCCAGCTCCCTGCTACATAGGCTTTTTATGTTTCTTTATAACATGTTATGAAAGTATATAATCCCTAGCTAGCTGGCTATTATCTCTCTATCAGTACATCTGTCTTTCTGTATGAGGGGTATGTTTGTGTATATGTGAAGTTTCTCTCTAAACTTTAAACCAGGAGAAAATCA
>PVIC010023333.1:0-26957 GCA_004025085.1 Thryonomys swinderianus | reverse complement strand
GTGGTGACTCATGCCCACCAACAATCAATACCACATACCACAGTGCTGGGCGTGGTGGCTCACGCCTGTCATCCCAGCACTCTGGAGGCAGAGGCAGGAGGATTGCTGACTTCGAGGCTTGCCTGGGCTGCATAGTGAGCTCAGGGCCAGCCTGAACTACAAAGCGAGACCCTGTCTCAAAAAAAAAGAAAAAATCTGGAAGCTTTGCTGGGCCTGAGTGGCTGAGAAAGTTTGAGCAAGTTTGACCCTAGCTTATGAGAACCAGTCTCAAGAACTGAAAGATAAAATTATAAAAGGGATAAAGCCTAGTCTCAATGAAAAGGCCTTGGGTTCAATCCCCGGTACCACTCACTGACATGCACATGCTCATATGCGCGCACACACACACGTTTTAAATTAGTAAGCAAATGAGGCAAAATATTAACAATTGACGAATCTGAGTAGAGCACATGTAGGAGTTCTTCACACTGTTCTTGTCATTTTAGGTATCAATTGAAATTGTATCAAAAATTAAAAGTTGCCAAAAGGGGGGAAATGAGAATTCAACACATAAAACCCAGGATTTTGGAAAAGTTAAGACATCGGAAAAACTAGTTTGCACTCCTGCAGAAATACAAGGAGACCCGAGAGGCGGAGGCCAGGCTGGTGAGCAGATCCGCCGGGGCCGGGGACCAGGAACCTGCGCCATGAGCTCCAGCAGAGGCAGGTAGCTTGGGAGTCACTCTCTGTCGTCTTTTAAATTTTTATTCATTCTCCCCACCCTCTTCCATCCTCTTCCAACCTCTAAGTATAGCACGGATTATTTTTTGCCAAAAGCAGCACTTTGCACTTGCCCACACTGAAGCGCGTCCCTGGCAACTCCTCTGCCCACTCACACAGCCTGGTGAGATCTTCCTGCGGCTGATCACCAGCGGCTTGGCATTTCCCTACCTGGCACTGCCAAGTGTCATCAGTAAATGTGGAGCCCACACCACACACACCTCCAGATAAGCTAGGCAAATGTCAAATAAGACCAGTCCCAGGACCGACACCACACTGCTTTCAGTTAATTAATTAACTCACAGAACAGCCCAACCAAGTGACTGGTTGCAAGCAAGAGGGAAAAGCAGGGCTTCTCCACAGCAGCACTATGGGCATTTGGGGCTGGACCTGATGCTGCCTGCATATGGTAAGATGGTCAGCAGCACCCCTGGCTTCTACCCACCCAGTGCCAGTAACACAACTCCCATCCCCAAGATGTGATGAACAAAGGTCTCCAGACATTGTCGAGCGTCTCTGGTGGGAGTCTGGAGCAGAGCTGTTCCTAAAAGCGAGAAGCCCTGGAATGTGACAAGTGAAGCTCTGCCAGACATGGCGACCTCTGTGATCCCAGCATTCTGGGAGGCTGAAGCAGGAGGGTCACAAATTCTAGCCCAGCCTCTGCGACTTAGCAATTTAGCGACACCCAATTTAGAAAATATAGTGACAGGCTGAGTTTGCATCCTGACTCCCCACTTAGTGGTTGTGTCACTTGACAACTTGTTCAAATTCTATACCTCGGTTTTTCTATCTATAAAATGGGATCATCAGAATAGCACCAGTTATGTGCTGGGAATAAACAAGCCCCCACATACCAGGAGTTTAATACACTTGCTGCATATCTAGTGACATCCCCTGGGGCTCTGCTCACACAGCCCAGTCCCAGAGACTAAAGTGGCTATTTCTGCTGCTAAGTGATCTGCATCCTTGCTGCCTAAAGCCAGGGATCAAAAATGTCACATGGCTGCAGCAAATATGATGAGTGCAACAAAGAGAAAACCTGCCGTGTACCTCGCAGAAGGAAAAGAGGAAAACACTAATGGATAAACAGCCCACTGGTCTGATGCAGGTGAAAATACTGACTTCACGTATGTGCTGGAAATAATAAATGAATTCGTAGAAGAGTGTCTGGCACATAGTCACAACTCAATAAAAACTAATTTATAGCCAGGCGTGGTGGCTCACGCCTGTAATCCCAGCACTCGGGAGGCAGAGACAGGAGGATTGCAGAGTTCAAGGCCTGCCTGGACTACATAGTGAGCTCAGAGCCAGCCTGAACTACAAAGCGAGACCCTGTCTCAAAAAAAAAAAAAAAAAAAAAAAACCCTAACTTATAGTTTGGGTTTTTTGTGGGGATTGCATTATGGGGGATTAAACTCAGGACACTACACTTGCCAAGCAGGTGCTGAACCTCTGAGCTTAAGTCCCCAGGCCTTATAGTTATTTCTTAATTCAGTAGGTGTGTATTGAGCACTGTGGTGGTCAGCTCTCTCAGCACGACTTAGTGTAGCCTACAGCACCCACTGAGTCAGTTGGACATGAGTCTAAAATGAAGGAATAAAGGAATTTTGCAGACATGATTAAGAACTGATTAGGCTCTAAGCAAAGGGGACTGTGCTTAACAACCTGGACGGGCCATTGAAGAACAGAGGTTTCTCTAAAGAAGAGATTCTACCTGTGGGTGGCAGCAACAAGTTTGATCCAAAACCGTACAGCCTGCCTTTCCTAATCACCGGCCAGGCAGCAGCGCCCTTTAGAGACTCGTATCCCTGGAAGCCTTGACTCTCACATCCTCCCCTCCCCACCTTTCCTCCTTCCCCACGTTTCCTCCTTCCCCACTGCTAGCATTGATGCTACTCTGAACCTGCCGCTCTGGCCCTGGCTCCAGCCCTGAGGGGAGTTTCCTTGTCCTCATCCTCCTGGCTTCTTCTTCCTCCTCCAAGGTCAACAGCTGTTTGTCCAGCGTTGTGTGTCCCAGTGGCTAAGGAGGCAGGAGAGCAGAGACCCTGAGCACATGATCTCGACAACTTGTCACTCACATCTCTGCCCCTGCTGCCACAGCCCCAGTTTTCTTTCTTCACAGCAGCTCAGGACAAGTCCCTCCTATGGGGCTCGGCACCCCAAAATGTGCCACTGTGGCATAAGGATAATTTTGAGCTGAAGACAAGTGAGAGAGAACAGATATAGGAAGCTCTACCTTCTCCTTTTCTGCCTAATGATGGGACACAAATTTTCTTTTGTGACCATGTCCTAGCTCCTGTCTCCTGTAACAGGAAGAAGAGTGAGTCTTGCTGTTACCAGCCTCCATGGGTCCTTCTTTTAGTGAGAATGGAAGTTAAAACTGGAACATAGAAATGATAATCAGATGTCCCTCTGAATCCTGAAAATGAGTTATTCTTTCCTGGTGCCTCTGGTCTGGAAGAGGAATGAGGTTAGCCAGGAAAATTTAAACCTCATTTTGATGATTTTTCCTAAATCTTTGACATACCCATGTACCCAGAGCTTTTGGGGGTTTTTTTAGTTGTTTTGTTTTGTTTTGAGACAGGGTCTCACTTTATAGTTCAGGCTGGCCCTGAGCTTACTATGTAGCCCAGGCTAGCCTTGAACTCAGCAATCCTCCTGCCTCTGCCTCCCAAGTGCTGGGATTAAAGTTCTGAGTCACCAAGCCTGTGGTATGCATTACTGATTGCTGGTGGGCATAAGGCACCATACCCAGCACTGTTGTATGTGGTTACCTGGGATTGAACCAGGGACCTTATGCTTGCTAGGCAGGTGCTGGAACCACTGAGCTAAATCTCCCTACACCCAGAGTTTTAAGGTAAGAAAGGACAGGGGATGAAAAAGCAGGCTCTGTTTTGCCTGATGTTACCTATTGGGCATCTGTAGGCCCAAGGGAAAAAATCAAACTGCTTTGAAGTCCCTGCCTGTCTCAGAAGAAAATACAAATGGTACTTTTAATCAGTAGCAGGCTAAGAGCTGAGGATCCTGTTTATCCAATAAATTTAGATAGTACAGCTGGGGTGGAGACTGCTCTCTCCACTCACCTACACCTGGGCAACATCCCAGGCCAACGCTCCAACCCTTATCTCAAGGCTCATAACCAGAGGCAGAGACAAGAAAAGCAAAGACCCCCAAGGCTTTCCTGGAAAACTCCCAAACTAGATCATACATGCACCAGGTCTTCCCATACAAGCTGCAGTAACCTTTCTGCACCTGGAGCCCACTGATGATTCATCCCTACGGACTGGGTCTCTGATATCCAATCACAATGGTGAATGACAGGAAGGAACACATGCACCAGACTCCGAGACGCAGCAACCTGCCAGTCACGCTGTTGGTAAGCCCTGGAAGACCCCGTGGGGAGGCGCCCAGAAGAGCACAGTTCCAACCCCCACTCCATACCCCTCAGTGGCTCTGCCATTGTCCTTGCACAATCCTGAGCCTGCTACTCCATGCACACTGTCTCCTTGATAAATAAGCTTGCTTCTTCCTTACCATTGTGTGCCACATGCAGTTCTTTGTCTGTCACTCAAAAGAACCTAGAGACTGTCCCAGACCCCACCGCTGAAGGTAGCGCTGTGATGGTCTCTGGTCTGTGTCTTGATCTTCAGAGAAGGCACCAATTGAATCTGATAAACGAATGTCACTGAGATAAGAACGGTTCTCTTCCCATAGATTTCCCTTTCCCCCAATTTATTACCCTTGGACATCCAAACTTTTTTCTTTCATCCTACCACTTGTCCACAAAAGTACAATTTTCTTTGTTAAAATAGAAGTAACTTTCAGGTGTAAGCATTTCTTTGGGTTTGCATTTCCTTTTCCTCAAGATCTCAGTGTACTAGTGTGAAATTAAAATACTAATGTCAATAAAATTTCTCCACTTGTCTTTTATCACTTTAAGTTACAGGTCTCCAGAGACTAAAGTGAAGAAGATAGAGAGGGGAAAAAACCTCTTTCTTGGGCTGGAGGGTTAGCTCAGTGGTTCTGGTGCCTGCCTCACAAGCGCAAGGTCCTGAGTTCGATCACCGATAACCACATACAATGCTGGGCATGGAGACTCACGCCCACCAGCCATCAATACCACATACCACAGTGCCAGGCGTGGTGGCTCATGCCTGTCATCTCAGCACTCAGGAGGCAGAGAGAGGAGGATTGCTGAGTTCATGGCTTGCCTGGGCTACATAGGGAGCTCAGAGCCAGCCTGAGCTACAAAGCGAGACCCTGGCTCAAAAAAAAAAAAACACCTTTTTCTTTACACTGCAAAGTGAAGGCAACAATAAAACCTGCCTCACTAGGAACAGTAGGCATTAGACCAGTCAGTACCACACAGCATCACCCCACAGTCAGCTCATAGCCGGTGCACACTCCATGAGAGCTCATGGGACAGTTGCAAACATCAGTCCTCCTATTCCAGACACTTTATCTCCCCCTCTAAGGTCATAGGACACGTTAGCAAAGGAAGAAAATAGAAATTGGCTGTGATATAGCTCAATGGTTCAAACCTCTGCACTGCAAAATAAATGAATAATAGCTTTTTTAAAAACAAAATGAGAAAAAGAAGAAATATTTCAGTCATATAAATTTAGCTGATTTTATTAACCACAACAAAACAGACCAAAAAAAAAAAAGCAAGACAATCCCTACTCCAAGCATATCTTAGTGCAGGGATCTTCTCTGAGGATCTTCTTTCTTTTTTCTTTTTTATTTTTCTTTAACTGGAGATTGAACCCAGGAATTCCTCCCACTGAGCCATCTCCATCTCCATGTATTTTGAGGAGTCTCACTAAGCTACTAAATTGCCAATGTGGGGCCTGAACTTGAAATTCTCCTGCCTCAGCCTCCCAAAGTGGTGGAATTACAGGCATGTGCCCTGTGCCAATTCTGTCAGATTTTAAACACCCAAATGCTTCAACCTTTCCTTTCAATCCATCCTCCCATCTCATAGTGAGATACTGATTAGTCAGGGAGCACAGGTATTTTCTTTTTGTCCTGTCCTGATTTATTCTCTAGAATCTCAAGATCGATATCCTCTAGATATGGTCATATGCCTTTGAAGCATCTCAATTTACCTACATTTTACATATCAAGAGGGAAGAGAACCATACATCATTATTGGCAAGAAAGATCAGGCAATAGCAGAGGTGGAATATTCTAAAGCAATTAGTTGGGACAACAGGAGGAACAAAAGGAAAGACATTATGCAAATAGAAGGCCATTTCACTTTGAGAAGATAACGTCTGCTTTGAACAGAAAGGAAGGGGTTTAAAGCAGCCCAGTTCATTCCAATTCTGTCTGAATATTAAGCTTCTTCACTATTAATCTTAGGCTTGTGTAGCATCAAGCCTTTGAAATGTTAACACTTTTGTATTCTTCCGTAATTCTGTGACTATTAAGTGTTTTAGACATTGCATCTCAAAACACTGCACAGCAGTAAGAACAGTAGCAAAGTTCCTAGGCAGCTGATACAAAAATTTAAAATATCAAGGCCTAGGTGTCTATAATGCACCTTATTAGGATGGAAGCAACCACTCTAGCTAACCTCAAAATAGTAAATAACCAGGAACAAAAGAAGTAGGCATCTTAAAAACTCGGTGGGGGGGGGGAGTGGAGGGATCAGGAGGTGGAGAGGTACTGAGCTATCTTCTTAATGGTGGGATTCTCTGTGACAGGGTGATGACATGGGGAAGGAAACATGGAGCATTATGGGAAGAAGGGGAAGTGTCTGACTAGAAATACCATGTTGCCTTTGTATGCTGTTGGTGGGAGTGCAAGGCATTGTGGGAAGAAGCAAGACAGGTAGCACTCACACTCATAATCCTAGTGCTCTTGAATCTCACTTGAATCAGTGCCAGCGTCACCCACTCTAGACCTAGCCACTTCTGAAAAAGCCCTGCCTACGATTAAATGAAGCTTTGGATGAACATCTAGGCTAGACATAACCTATAACATTCTCTAAACATGCCAAAGTTATAAATTAAACTCGGTCACAGGGAATATGTACATAGCGTTGCTCAACTTTTTGTCACTGGGACATAATGCCTAATATAAACTCAAATCAAGAAACATTGATTTTTGGCTCATAGTTTGAGAGGGTACAGTCCACAGTTCCACAACTCTGTTGTTTCTGGGCTCCATGTTAAGACAGACATTGTGGTGGGGAACATGGGGTAAGGAAAGCTGCTCACCTCATGGTGAACAGGAAGCAGAGAGAGAAAAACAGAGGGAGAAGGTGCTGCCAACTAGAAAAAGGTTCTTTTGCTGGATTCAGATAGAAACCATGAATCACCAAAGTGCAATTCTGCTAGCAGCTCTGATACCCTTTTCCCACTAACATTCCACTTGTTTTATTGTTTATGAGGCATTATCATGTATGAATTGCATTGTTATGATATCAGTATGACGCATCCCCCAAAGAAATACCTCTACTTACTCTGCAGATCAATTGTTCTCAAGTCTGGGTAAACATTAGAACCCTCTTGGGAGTTTTGAAAACCAACCACAAAAAACATTCTATGCTCCAGCTATAACTATTAAACCTAAACCTGTCTTGGGTCACACACCCTACTCCTAAGTCAGAGATGACAAACCTTTTAGAAGCAGAGTCCCCAAACTGCAACCCAAACTTCATTTGTCACACAATGCCAACACAGGAAATTAAACCCAAATACTGAGGTTTTTATTTTAAAAATAACTCTGAAACTATAAACCAAATAAAACTCTCCTCCTTTAAGATACAGGCATTTCATCCCCACAGTGGAGAGCTGACCACTGCACCTTCAATGGGCTACTCCACCTGCCCCTGTGGGTCTTACTCATACAGGTGAAACGTGACCAGCTCCAAGGCTTTCTGCACACTCTGACTACTCACTGTGTCTGTGTGTTAGGACAGTTGGTACTCACTTCCTTCTGGTCCCTGATTTGCTTGTTTGGATTTTTACTTCCCCCTGCTCTTCCTATAGTTTGGAAAGGCCAAATTCTTGATCCCCAATTCTGAATATTCCCCTCAGTCCTGCTTTCTCATTCACTCAGATACAGCACAGAAGGGCATGACGGAGCTTTCCAAATTGTTGAGAATGTTCTATGCCTTGATCCTACTCAGTTGTTTTATGGGGTCCACCTTTATTTAAACACGCATCACGTTTTGTGCTTGAGGATCACATATCTTCCCATTCATAGGCTACTTCTCATTAACTTTTATAAGCCTGACTTATGTGACTTCATCAGAAAACTTAAGTACAACAGCAGCACTAGGTGGAATGCAAGCCCCTGATCACCTACCCGGCCCCAGAGTATCTGGGCTGCTACTGCTGTTGCTGCATATGGAACAGTCCTTCAAAGGACTCCTCAGCCTGCTGGCTTTGACAATAAGAGATCATGATTACAAATGGCTTTAGACTGGAGAAAGATTGTCTGGTCTTCATTAAGGTTTATTTGTGACTGGTCCAATGGTGGTTTTTCAGAGAAGAAAAAGAATGCCGATGGTAATTAGGCCCTTCTAATTGCAGTAGTCACTGATTGCCTGTATTAAAAACATTTGAGGAAGTGTAGCAATTAGAGCTTTGGGAAATATTTTAAAAACAAAGTGAAAATAGGCCTCATAGTGCAAGGACACAAAGAGGCAGCCAGGAGCCATGCCCAGCCAGACTGGACCCTCAGCAGCCCCAGACGTCTGGGCAGAGCCCCCCCTTGGATGGCAGCCATGACAGTCTGCAGTGAAAACATGAGTGTCAGCCCTGTGATTCTGCAGATATGGCTGCGAATCTGCCAGGGTGAGGTGACCGAGGAGGGAGAGATTTTGCAAGTATAAAGATAACACCGAGATATATTAAAGTGCAAACACACATTCACCCATACAACAACTGATAGCACTATTCCCACTGTAAAAGTGAAGACATTAAGGTTTTCATCTGAAGACAGCTGAAAACTCTCAAGGTCACCTACACAGCAGGTAGAAGACCCCAACTGTAACCCAAGTCTGCTAGACACCAGAGCCCGTTCCCAAAGGCAGTTCGTTTTTCTCTATCTTTCATCCAGGGTATCCTCCCAGAGCCCTGGATTCCTCTAACCACTAGTACCCGGCAAGGCGAGCTGCCATGTGCTCCCACTCCCTTCAGTGTGTCCCCCTCAAGAACCCAGTCCAGTCTCACTGCCCTCTTGCCTGTCCTAGTCGCTCTCCGTTTCCTGCCTAGAACCTGGGAGAGCCTCGCAGCCCCCGGCTCAAGTTCCCTGAACATGAACTCAGAATTTTCCCACCGTGGGTCTTTCTAGTCATGTTCATTACTCATCTCCACAATTCTTCCGCTGTCAATCACAGTCATTTTTTCCTTTGCCCCACAGCTTCCCAGTAGCCTTAACCTGGAATATCAGCTCCATGAGGGAAGATGGTTAGGTCTGTTTTCCTTCCTGCTAGAACTCTGGAGTTTAGAAGAGTAATTGGTAAATAGCAGGTGCTTAGTAAATATCTGTGAAATAAGAGACTTTTTTTTTTTTTTGGTCCTGAAAGAAATACATCCTCTGCATTTCTAGGCATCTCTCAGAACATGATGGTTTTTTGATTGCCATGTGTGCTTTTCTGTATTTCTTTTCATCCATCACTTTTTCTATAATTATCCCCAACATCTTCTTAGGCCAGGTACATTCACTGGGCCCCTCTTCAACCGCAAGAGGCTCTTGTATTTCTAGCTCATGAGTTAGAAGATCCTGACCTTTGTGTCCCTGTGCAGTGCCAGCGCGGTTGAAAGTGCTCTCGACTTCACACGTGTGCCTCATCCATGAGGAAACAAGATGAAAAACTTTACCTCCCATCTCCTAAATTGGCACTGGCACCCCATGGAAGTACTGGCTATTAAGTGAGGAATGCTAATTGCTACTCACCTCCTGCTGACAGCGAGGGCTAGCTTGGTTAAGGCTTTTTCTTCAGGTCCATTAAAGAAGAGATCTCAGCAAGTTTCCAAATTGCTTCGAAGGGAGAGATTTTTCACAAATATGTGGAGCTGGCGGCATAAGGTGGCAAGCGTGGGCAGGTGCAGGTGAATGAGGAAAGAGACTCTGGGGGAGGAGATAGCGGTATGTGCACAAGAAACACAGATCCTATGCCTGAAACATGTTTGGATCTGAGATATTTTGTTTTTTAATTCAAAACTAATTTAACCTTTTCTGATATATGCTCCAGGTGCCATTCTAAGCATTTATGTTTGATTGCATTTATTCTCATTGCAATCCCACCAGGTGGGAATTATCATCCCCTCAGCTATGAGGGAGGCATGTGAAGTGTGGGGAGGTCAAGTGACTCCCACAGAGTCAACATGCCAGCAAGCAGCTGGGCTGGTTCAAACCCGAGTCATGTATTGGACAGCTCACCCTCCTAGGCACTGCATCACAGTCTCTGAAAGCTCCCACCACCTGCCAGTCACTGACTCATTTTGCAAACAATGTGCCAAGTGCCTGCAATGAACCAAGACCCCTCGTTCTGAATGCAGTGTGTAAGTAGCACGTTAGAAAGTTCCCGTGGAGATTGGGCCAAGTGACCAGCTATGCAAAAGTGCCCGGATCTTTATTAATCCTGCTTCCTATGAGACAAATTTACAGCTGCGTGGGAAAACAAAAAATTCCATCAGGTTTTCAGAAGTTCTAAGCCAAAGATGAAAATGGAGACGCAGACAGCATACCAGCTACAGATAAACAAGACAGCAGGTGACCACCATGGCAAGGCCTGTGAGAGATCTCTGGAGACAGCAGGCATGTGCTGGAGGAGCTCAGAGCTCAGAGGCAGTAAGTATGGGAAGGAGGGGAGAGTCCAGGAGCCTAGGGCTACAGCATTCCTTGTATCCACAGAGGATTTGTAGCAGGACCACTCATATATCCCAGTCCATGGATGCTTGAGTGGCTTAAATAAAATGCTGCGATACATGCAAACTCACCACATATATCTTCCCATAGTCTTTATATCAGCTCCAGATTCCTCACATTACTTAATATGCAAGTGTCATGTAAGTAGCCACTCTGCTGTAGTACTCAGGAAATAGCAATAGGAAAACTGTATGTATTCAGTTCAGTGCAACATCCATAGTCCTAACGATATTTTCCACCTGCAGTTGATTGAATTCAGACTGGATCACTGAATATATTTGTCAAGGGGATGACCTGTGTGGAATGAATAAATAAATCATCCCCTGTGGTAGGCAATGTGAACTGTACTGGTAAAGATACCAATAAGTGTGATGAATTTAAGAAATTTCACAGCTAGATACATAAAATTTCATAGCTAGGCCCGAATACTTCCTAAGGGCAGACTGTGACCCATCCAGACACACCTAGAGATGTGTTTTGTGGATCTAAGCACCTCTGACACCCCTCAAGTTGACAATCAGGGTTACACATCAGAGAAACAAATTGAAAAAAAAAAGCGTGAGACTTGTATACTACTGCAGAATATTACAGAAGGAATTTAGAAACATCTATGGAAATAAATAGACATTCTATATTCATAGATGGAAGACTTAATATTGTTATTGTGAAATAGAAAATATTCAAAGAGAAATGTGGTAGAGGAGTGAGTCATGACGGGTAAAAAAATGTGATGGTAATAAAAAAGGGAAACAAAACTTATGTATTTAGGGAATGGGCATTGTGGGGGGTTGAGGGTTGTAGGGGAATGGGAGAAAATGAGAATTAAATTTTGTCATGTGCTAGTACAAATTCCCAATATTGAGTGTGATCATGATATGATGTGTATATACAATGTACCAATACAGATAAAAATTTTAAAAAGAAGGGCCGGAGGGTTAGCTCAGTGGTTCCAGCGCCCGCCTCGCAAGCGCAAGGTCCTGAGTTCGATCCCCGGTAACCACATATAATGCTGGGTGTGGAGACACGCCCACCATCAATCAACGCCGCATACCACAATGCCGGATGTGGTGGCTCACGCCTGTCATCCCAGCACTCGGGAGGCAGAGACAGGAGGATTGCTGAGTTCACGGCGGCTTGCCTGGGCACCATAGTGAGCTCAGGGCCAGCCTGAACTACAAAGCGAGACCCTGAGACCCTGTCTCAAAAAGCAAAAAAAAAAAAAAAAAATTTTTAAAAAGAAGACAGTGCTCCTCAAATTGATTTGCACGTTCAGTATAATTGCCACCACAATCCAGCAGCCTTTTCTTTTTTCAAAAATGGACAAGCTAAAGTTAAAATTCAGACAGAAACTCAAAGAGCCCAGAATAGTCAAAACAATCTTGGGCCAGAGGATTAGCTCAGTGGTTCCAGCACCTGCCTTGCAAGCCCAAGGTCCTGAGTTCGATCCCTGGTAACCACATACTATGCTGGGCGTGGAGACTCACGCCCACCAGCAATCAATACCACATACCACAGTGCCGGGCATGGTGGCTCATGCCTGTAATCCCAGCATTCGGGAGGCAGAGACAGGAGGATTGCTGAGTTCGAGGCTTGCCTGGGCTACATAGTGAGCTCAGAGCCAGCCTGAACTTCAAAGCAAGACCGTGTCTCAAAAAAAAAAAAAACAATCTTGAAAAAGAACAAAAAGTGTGGAGAGCTTACAAACTTCCATTTTAAACCTAGTGTTAAGTTACACTATAAAGACGCAATGCTACTTGCAAAAACACAGAGATCAACAGAATGTAACTGAAAGGCCAGAGATAAGCCTTTACGCATCTGGAAAACTGATTTGCCACAAGAATCTTTCAACAAATAATGCCAGGGGACTGGATATTCACCTGCAAAAGAGTGACACTGGACCCCTGCCTCACACCATGTACAAAACAAATTCAGAATTAATACTTCCTGACAGAGCTGAAACTAAAACTTCTAGAAGAAAATAGGAGAAAAAATCCTTGCAATCTTGGTTTGGATCATGGTTTCTTAAGTGTGACAATAAAAGTACAAATGAAAAGAATAAAGTAGATAAATTGAGCACCACAAAAATTTTCTTAACTGTATTTTAAATACTTCAAGAAAGTGGAAAGATAACCCATAGAATGAGAAAAAAATATTTGAAAATCATATATTTAAAAAGCCATTTGTATTTAGAATATGAAGAACTTACTATAATTCAATAATAAAGTGAAAATTAACATACTTGACTAAAACAGGCAAAGGATTTGAAGGAGATATATATAAATGATTTCTAGGATTATAAAATGATCTTCAACATCATTAATCATTGGGAAAATGCAAATCAAAATCACAGTGATGTATCACTTGACATCCACTAGGATACCTAAAATATAAAAGGCAGCATTTTATGTAAAGATATTGAGCATTCATGGATTTTTACATCCACAGAGGTCTGGAACCAACCAATCATTCACCAAGGGAGTATGAGTGTTTTACAAAGATTAGCAAGGACAGGGAGAAATTGAAACTCTTATACATTGCTAGTAGGATTGTAAAGTGTTGGAAAATAGTTCTGACCATTTCTCAGAAAGTTACCCTATGATCTAGCAATTCAATGGTAACTCAAATAATTATAATTTTTTTTTTTTTGAGACAGGGTCTCGCTTTGTAGTTCAGGCTGGCCCTGAGCTCACTATGTAGCCCAGGCAAGCCTCGAACTCAGCAATCCTCCTGTCTCTGCCTCCCCAGTGCTGGGATTACAGGCATGAGCCACCACGCCCAGCACTGTGGTGTGTGGTATTGATGGCTGGTGGGCGTGAGTCTCCTCGCTTAGCATTGTATGTGGTTACCAGGGATCGAACTCAGGACCTTGCACTTGCGAGGCAGGTGCTGGAACCACTGAGCTAACGCTCCGGCCCAAATAATAATTTTGAGTTATCACATAACCGAGAAATTATACTATTAGAGACATACCCCAAAAATGGAAACATGTAGCCACACAACATCTTATATGCAAATATCTATCATAACATTATTCAATATAGTCTAAAATTGGAAACAACTCACATGTTCACCAGCTAACGAATGAAAATATCAACTACATGTCCATCAAGGAATTAATGTTATTACTACAGTATGAATGAACCTTGAAAACATTATGCTAAATGAAAAGATATCAGACTCTCAAAGGGCATGGAGTGTAGGATTCAATGTATATGAAATGTCCAGAGTAGTCTAATCTTAACTTCAGACAGCAAAGTAGAGTAGTGATTGCTTGTGCCATAAGGAGGAAAGTGGAGAGGAAAGACTGCTGATGGGTATAGGGCTTCTTTTTGGAACGATAAAAAGTTCTAAAATTAAATAGTGGTGATGATTAGACAATTTTGTGAATATACAAAAACTATTTCACCATTTAATAATACACCTTAAGGGGGTCTATCTTATCTTATAGGAATTATATCTCCATAGAGCTGTTATTTTAAAAATTCATCTTCTGCAAAGAAGCAAGTGTGGGGCTGGCAGAGTAGATACCGAGGGCTTGAAGCGAGTAATGAGGTTTGAAATTGATGGCAGTGGGCGTGTAATAGGATTGCCGAGCTGTGCTGAGGCTCTGTCTGCAGTACAATACCACCAAATTGTAATGGCACCATCTGCACGGTCGGGAGCATTTTGCATATGTACCTTGCAGTCTGTGGGCCAGAGCTCAGAGGCCTCAGGTGTTAGGATCCGGCTGTCCCTGCGGGGGGCGGCAGGAAGAGCAGGAATACCTGCTGCTGCCTCCTTCCTGCCCACGTCCCAAACGCAGCTTTCACACCCCAAAGAAAAGGAGCTGAGGACTTGGCTCACTATTTCTCAAGTTGAATTTCTGGAACAAAAAAATATCTACCAAACCTGCTGCCTAAGCATCAGGGAGAGGGAAGAATAAAAAGAAAAAAGAAAAGGAAGGCATTTTCCCAGTAATTAAATCTGAATTATTCACAACCTGTTAGACACTTTTTTTCCCTCTGATGTAGGAGCATACATTTTCATTTCTCCCCTAAGTCCTAAATGCCTTTGCAATCAAAGTCAAATTTTCAGCCCAGAGCCATGACTTTCTGTGGGAGCAAGAAGCCTGGGCCACACTTCACGGGGGTCATCACTAGACCCTTTCTCTTTGAACCCCTGAGCTGCTCAGAGGGTCTGGTGTCACCCAATGCTTTAATCTTCCCCTTTCAATGAACTCCCTTGAGTCTGGGGTAGTGTAAGTGTTCTTTAAATTGTCACAAGTGGTCTAGTTTCAACTGAGGCTTAGCAGGGAATTTATTGACCATGGTACCTCAACCCTGGAAAAACTTGCATGCAGCTGCCTTCAGGGGCAATAAAACCAGGGGGCAGGTGCTCCTGCTTAGCCCAAGATCCCTCCCTTCTCTCCCCTCCTCACACCTTCTTCCTGCTTGTCCTCCATGGGTGCTTTTCCTCCATATCGTTCCCACCGGCTCACCTCTCCTCTCCTTCGTTTCTTATTCAGAAAGTCTCCAGGAAAGCTCTGATTTTCTAGGCTCAAGTCATATCCCTGTAGCTACAGGGAAAGTGCTGGCAACCCCCATTAAATTTATTTTGTTGGAATGGGAATGGGGGGGAGTTTCGCTGAACAAAGGAAGTGCTGCTTCAGATAGGGCCTCAGCCCCAGACTCCTGCACCCCAGCAGGAGGAGTCAGACTGAATGCAATTGGGCTTGAATGCAACTTCCAGGTTATGCAATCCCAAGATCAGTTTCCTTATCTGTCATTCAAAAGAGCAGAGAAAGACTCCATCTCTTGATGGGAAAAGCTGTAAAGTGTGGTGGTTAGTTTTGAGGTCTACCACAGTTTGAAATAGCTAGAGGAAGATCCATCAGGTCACAGGAGGGGAGACTGGGTAGGAGGATGTACTGGTCAGATTTTTGTTGCTGGAACATAATACCTGACACAGCAACTTAGAGGGGGAGGGGCTTACGGTTTCAAAGGCTTCAGTCCATGGTCAGTTGTCTCTGGGGCATAAATATCACTCAGAAAGGTGTGGTGGAAGAAAACTGCTCATTTTATGGCACCCAGGAAACAGAAGACAAAGGAACAGCCAGGGAGAAAGGGTTCAAAGACTAGACACATCGCAACGTTATGCCCCCCCATGACTCACTCATCCAACTAGGTCCTGCATTCAATAGCCCACTCAGCTATGAAGTCATCAGTGGGTAAACCATTAATAAGAATGTTAGTCCCTTCACAATCCAATCACCTCACTAGGAGGCTCTTAATCCTGTCTAGTTGACAGCAAGATTAACTAACAGAAAAGGGGAAGAGGACAAACTAGTTCTTGGGATTAGGCCTAAGACTGACAACGAAAAGAGGCAGCCAGTGATATCTGGCATAATTGGCTTCTGACTTAAGGACAGGACATGCATAGGAATCAGTCAGGTGAAAGAAGGAAGGGGAATGCTTTGGGAAGAGGCAATAGCATACATAGAAATGCGGTGGTGAGAAAAGCAGGGCATTGAGGGACCTGCAAGTAGATCACTGTTGTTAGGGTACAAAGTTGAAACACTGCAACGGTACAGTAGCACCCAGTACGGAGCAGAGAGGAAAGGAGAGGCAGCTCTGTGGCCTCTCCCGGCCTACAGCCAGCTCTTCCAGTCACACCGAGCAGAGCAGGTCGGGCTTCACTCTCACAGCAGCAGGCAGTTGCAGAGAGGGGTTTTTGTTTTGGGTATTTTTGGTACCAGGGATCAAACTCATGATCTTGTGTTTGCAAGGCAGGTGCAATGTTACTGAGCTACATCCTCAGCCTGAGCTGAAGATAGTTGTAAGCAGAGAATAGCCAAATTTGCAACATATGAAAATGAAGTATTTCTGTACTTCCACTATAATACCCCACGTTAAAAACACAGGCTGCAAGAGTGCTGGCGAGGGTGCAGAGCAACTAGAATGCCTTGCAAATGGCCAGCATAGATGCAGAATGGTAGTGCCCCCTTGGAAAACAACTTGGCAGTTCCTTACAAAGTTCAAATATACTTACCATGTGATCCAACAGTCCCTCTCTTATGTATTTATCCAATGGAACTAAATTTAGGTACACACAAAAGCCTGCCTGTGAGTGTTTGTACCAGCAGATTTGTTCATAACAACCCCAAACCAAAAACAATCTGAAGGTCCTTCAACTGGCAAATGGCTAAACACACTGTGGACTGTGTACAGGGTGGAGTACTAGGTAGGAGTAAAACAGGAACAAACTACCGAACACATAATAATTTGGGTAAATATCAAATATAATGTGCTAAATACAGAAGTCAGACTCAAAAGTCTATATCCTATATGATTACATTTATATGACAAGCCGGAGATGGCAAAACTATCGGGAGAGAAAACAGCCATGGTTGTCAGGGGAGAGGGGCTTGGAGGGGGCAGAGCTGGAAATATAGACTCATTATAAACTTACATCTTGCTGAGATGTGGGGAAGAAGTAGAATTGCAGTGTGCAGACTTGGGCTTTGGCTTCATGACTAGATGCCTTTGTCAAGTCGTACCCATGGACAGCCAGAAGAGCGAGCGGTGTGCCTGTCATTTCAAAAAGTGAAGTTTAATCCTGGACAGACCATTCTGGCCACAACAAATGGACTGGAGAGGTCAGGACTAGACTTGGAGAAGCCAGCTGAGAGACTGCAGTGGGCCCTGAGTGGTAATGGCTTTGAGTGGTGGTGCTCCTAAATGGGATGAAGAGAATGGACAGATCAGAGCTATATTTAATGGGCAGAGGCAGCTGGCCTTAGCGAATGGATGAGAAGCGTGTAGTTCAAGGGAGAGTAGGGCAAGGAGATGAAGGGTTGGGAGGCCTGTGGGAGTGTTCCGGAAACAGGGAGATCGCTTGGGAAGGACTGAAGGACAGACAGACCAAGCACAGCACGGGTGCTACAGTGGAAGAAACACAATGGCTGGCAGGACTGAGATGTCGTCCTAAGTCAAGTTGCAACAATGTGTCGCCTTCTGTGTGGTGGGAGAGTCTGGGCTCTGTGCTGTGCTTTGAAGGTAGCGGACGAGCTGGAGGTTTGGTAGGAGGCGGAGCACCAAGGGAAATGGTGATGTCACTGGGTGCATTGCCCTTGCAAGGGATTAAGCAGTTGCAATGCCACCCCAGTTAGTTCCCAGGAGAGCAGGTTGGCATAAAAGAGCAAGACAGCTCCTCTCCAGGGTCTGGCTTCCTGCCTCACTGTCTCTTTTTATCTCCCAAGTGGGCTGCGGTTTCACACACACCACCCATGGTGCCCAAGTGTCTGTCGGTCTCTGTCTCTCTCTGTCTCTCCCTCTCCCTCTCCTTCATGTCTCCCTAGTCTCACAGTGTTCAGCATGTTTCCCTCTAAGTCTCTCTCGCTCTCACGACTTATGCAGAACTATGAAAATGTCATCTTCCTGCTCCTCCCTCCTCTGCCTTGCTGACTTTACTCTTCTCCCTAAAGCGCATCACTGTCTAACACACTGTAGACTCTTGGTGCTCTGTATCTGCTCTTTTCACATCCACAGATTTACCCAGCTGGAGATCAGAGATTATCAAGTGACGAGTCTGCACTGAATACGCACAGACTCTTGCAGTTATTCTGTAAACGGCACGTCAGCTCTTTAGACAGCACTTACGTTGTATTAATGTTATGTGTTTGGAGTCTAGAAATGATTTAAAGTAGAAAGGACAGTAAGCATAAATTAAATTATATGCAAGTAATACCCCATTTTAGAAGATACCTGAGGATCCATGGATTTTGGTGCCTGAAGAGTCCTATAGATATAAAGAGACAACTGCATTTGGCTTTAAAATTATGCCTACAAAGTGTTTCCCACTTTCCATACTCTCCATGTAATTAAGTTTTGTTTTGTTTTGTTTTGTTTCCTGGCATATTTAGAGCCTAGAGAAGTACCTGGCAGTCAGCAAATAACAAAGAACACAAATGGCAGTTAAAATTGCAGTCTGTGTATGGATGTTATACCCCAGAGGCCTGGGCAAGGTGCAGGAATGAACATGTTTATCAGGTGGTTTTAAAGAAGATACTTGGAGGTTACATAGTAAGAAATATTTCTTCAAGAAAGTTTTGCCTGGAGGAAACCTCCCTGTGATACCATTCTCTCAACATCTGGGAGAGAGCAGGAGGCTGCGGATGGGCTTCTTCCTGCACTCAGGCATGTTTCACTTCGGGTGATCTGGCAGCAAGAGTGAGTGCACGGGAGGCAGTATGTGGGCGGCCTGCTCCCTGGAGGATGCCTCTGTGCCTGCCTTATAGCACCGCATTTCTGGGCAAAATCCCATGTGGAAGACACGCACATCCTGCTGTGGGAATGGGCTGTGCCAAGCGGGAATCTGAGCTCCCCAGCAAGCTGAGGCAGCACCCCCAGAAGCACTCCTTTGGAAGAATCCTGCTTGGACAGCCAGGCTCACTGGCTCTGCTGACAGCGGGCTCTGGGCAGGGCCAGGTACACACGTATAGATGGCTATCTGTTAGACTGCATCAAGAATGTTCATTGCACCATTCAGAAATAATAATAAAATATAAATACTCTTCATTTTAAGTTACATAGAGCCACTGATTGTGTGTGTGTGTGTGTGTGTGTGTGTGTGTTACTGGGAGTTAAACCCAGGGCCTCATGCATGTGAAGCAAGTTCTCTACCTCTGAGCTACATTTCCAGCCTTTTTATATTTTATTTTATTTTATTTTAAGATATGTTTTCACTAGGCTTCAACTTGAGAACTTCCTGCCTCAGCCTCCCAAATAGCTGAGGTTACCAACACACACCACTATTCCTAGCAGCTAGTGAATTCTTAATGGTTTTGCTGAATTTTCCTGAATTCTTGAATCTGTCATTAGCCTATGGTTACAATTCAATCTTGAATCCACATGTTTCATGCCATTCATAATGCAACAGCTACAGACACAACACAGACTGACATTTAATCTGCACTGTTAAAGTTTTCTCCATTACTTTCCAAAGTCTGTGGATCTATTCAAAACAAGTCAGTCTCTGATTTGAAACATTAGCCAATTACTATGGTTTAAATATTCAACTGTGGTTGATTGCAGTCTATCAAGATGTTGTTGCTGAACATGGGGTTACAAATTGGAAGATGCTGCTCAGTAGTACCCCATTACATAGTGTTTCCACTATTTATATGGATAAAAGCTGGACTATATGTATGTTATATAGATGTATACACACCTAGACGTCCTTCCACGTCTATGTGCAACACTCTCCCTCCCTCCCGGGGGATACTTTCCAGGGCCCCAGTGGATACTGTATCCATGAATAGAACCAAGCTCCCTATATACGTGATGTTTTTCTCTACACTTACCTATCTCATAATAAAATCTGATATTGATAAATTTAGGTACAGTAAAAGATTAAGCCCAATAACTAATAATAAGATAGAATTATAAGAATACTCTGAGATAAAAGTTACTTGAATTGGTTCTCCCTTTCTCTCCAAATGTGGAATTTTCCATTCAATATTTTCCAACTAAAGTTGGCTGTAACCAAAGTGGGAAGAAAGTGAAACATGGGTAAGGAAGACGATAGCATGATTTCTGTACTTCAAGAGCACAGACAATAATAAAATGAAAAATGATTAGGAAGCTGTGAGTTTTGAGTCTTTATCTTCTTTTAAAATACAATTTAGTTAATCACAAGTTTATGTGATTTGATTTTTAATAAAGGCTGCATTTAACACCCAGCTTGCAAAGATCCTGAAAGTTTAATAATTCTACAGACAAATCCTGGCAAGACACTGGCTAGACCCCAGCCTCAGGAAGAGCATATTCACACACTTTCAGACCAAGGTAGCCCCTCAACATGGACCAGAGGCTGGTATGTGGAGGCTGGCAAATGTGGGGCATTCGACACTCGCAGTCTTCCTAATCCACCTTCCTTCCACTCACACTTGGCTGTTCCTAAGCCGGGACCATGGAGGTGAACACAGGGCCCAAGAGAGGGTTCAAGCACCAATGGACAGGTAAGAAAGGAAGTTTTTCTCTAAAGATATGTCATTTTCTTTGAGCCAAGTAGAAGGAACACTTGGTACAGTTATTACATACTCAAAGCATCTTAGGGACTAATAGACCATTTTCTTCTAAAATTCAGATTATAATAAGTGTTAAAATGGTTTCAGGTTCTGGTATGTGAAAAACAAACAATTGCTCAGAATTTGAAAGGAAATGTTAGGGATTTGAAAGTGAATGGAATCAGTTTGACAAGCAGATTGTAATGATGCAGTCAAAATAGGAGTGGTAGGAGTGAGAGAGGAGGAGGCCATGGAGGAGGAAGCACCTATATGTGCGGATCGTCAGCCCTTCCCTGTACAGGAATGAGGGCCCAGTGGCCCCAACCGACCCACTTGAGACAGGAGGCCCCGGGATGGACAGAGCTAGAACCCCTGAGAGAACAACATCAGCTTATGCCAAGGGAGTAGTGTAAGGTCAAACAGGATCCTTTTGGTTCCATCAGGAAAGGAAAAGTTTGCTGAGGAGCAGAAAGGCCGCAGAACACTCAGGCAGCCTCAGGAGAGGTTGACGAGGGTGAGGAGGAGCTGAAACCTCCTCCCCAGGGCCAGTCCCAGAGTGCCACGCCCAGATTCAAATCACTCCATCTGAAAAAACCCTTCTAGTGTCTCTTACTGAATCATCCTGAAAATTCTTTTTGCTCAACAGAAAACAGTGAACCTATTCCACAACCTTAGAGGCCCTCAGACTGTGGAATCACCTGAAAATCACTGAAACTCCTGCGGCCTGGTCCACCCCAGGCCGAGGACCTGGGATGAGTCTAGCGTGCAGCCTGGGCTGAGAAATTCTCCTGTAAGAAAGAGAAAATCTAAGTGCTGGCCAGGAGAATGACCTACTGGGAGAATCCTCACACTTTTCAATGAGAAAAGTGGACAGGGAGCTTTCACTCCTCTAGGGGAACAAAGGATTCAATTGAAAAAGGAAGATTTGTATAGTGACAATATAGGGTAGTGACCACAGGGACTGCAGACACCAGGAACAACTGAGATATTTTGAAGATTCAAGATAGAGACTTGTAGACAGATTACCCCATGAAGATCTATCCCCTGAGCAGGTGCGATTTACCCCATGTTGGAAACTGAGGCTGTTGCCCAGGCAGAAGTAATCATTTCATATTAAGAACTGAAACGCCCCTCCCTCCAGTCAGTGATGATTTCCTGGGAGCCAGCGGCACCTTGCACAGTCAGGCCTGAAAGGTCAACCAGAGCACATTTCCGCCAAGAACTCCTATTTTTGTTCTTCCTTTGTGTAACTCCCAAGCACTTATTCGCTCCTGGAAAACAGAGCACAGGACACTTGCCTTCCTGCTTCTTCCCACTCAGTTCACTCTGTACACACTGAGCTCATGATTTCATGAAAAGTGAAGAATGAAGCTGTAAACCAAAGGAAGGAGGTAAAAGCTTTTATGGAAATAAGAAGGAAATAAAGGCCACTCATTGGTTTCTCCAGGAAGAGAATCTGAAAAGTGAAATTTGTACGGGCGTGGCGATAGCACAAATGGCTCTGTGAATTTAAAATGACCAGTTGGGACTCAGGCTCTCTCACCCAGTTACTTAGCACAAGTAAAATGGATTTCAGAAGAAAAAGTGGCTGGTTTGCATTTCCGGTTCCTGGAAACCCAGGAGTTTAGGAGGAAAGGCTGAGACTGTTCTGATTAGGGAATGGAGCTGCCTTCCATGTTTCCTGAAGTTCATTCTGATTCAAAGTTCTAGTTTACTCTCAGCTCTTATTTTCATTCTTATCAATATGGCTGATCACCCAGCTCTATATCTTTCCCTAGTTAGCTCTGCCTTATTCATTGGCTAAATAAACTTTTTTTTTTTTTTTTGAGACAGGGTCTCACCTTGTAGTTCAGGCTGGTCCTGAGCTCACCATGTAGCCCAGGCAAACCTCGAACTCAGCAATCCTCCTGTCTCTGCCTCCCGAATGCTGGGATTACAGGCGTGAGCCACCACGCCCGGCACTGTGGTATGTGGTATTGATTGCTGGTGGGCATGAGTCACCATGCCCAGCATTGTATGTGGTTACCAGGATCAAACTCAGGACCCTGCGCTTGCGAGGCAGGCACTGGAACCACTGAGCTAAATCTCCGGCCCTAAATAAACTATTTGTATACCACTGAATAATAAGTTCCATTCCTACTTCGCTATTACTTTCTTCATTTGCTTTCTGACCAAACGTGGCCTGTTTATATTTTAAGTTCCATTCCTACTTCGCTATTACTTTCTTCATTTGCTTTTTGACCAAACGTGGCCTGTTTAGAACCACGGAGTCAGGCTCTGGCCTAGTCCCTGGCAAGCTCTCCTGCTATCCCATTATTCACCATCCTTTCTTGCTCTCATATTATTTTTAACTACCATTGTCTCTCCTCTGCACTCACAATAGACCATTTTATTTATCCTTTGGAAATTATTTTTAATTGCACAAAACATGAATATCTTATCATGCTTTAAAAATTCAATAATACAGATCATCAAAAATTCAAGATTTAATGATGGTACTCTCTTGGAAGCATTCCAGATATTTCCTATGCATATCTATATAGAAAAAAATTTCTATTTTTTTCTTGAGATTTTTTTCTTAGCATAAATGGTGCTGTAATTTTGGAAGGGGTCTTTTTTCACTTAACAATAATGTATTTTGGCAGTTTTCCACATCCCTGTATATAGAACCACCTTGTATGATCTGCCCCACAGTATTTCATAGTGTGAAAGAAACTTCTAAAACAAGTGCCAGTTTCTTATTTCCTGGTACTCACAACCTGTGTAATCTTCTCTGGGTGTGTCTGAGAGAGTGTTTCTGGAAGAAATTAGCATTTGAATTAGAAGACTGAGTAAGGAAGATCCACCCTCAACAGTGTGGGTGAGACGTTCTCATCCACTGAGGGCCTGAACAGAATAAAAAATGAGAGGAAGAGCGAAATCTCTGTCAGATTTGGGGCTGAAACAGCCAAGGCTTTTAAACTTTCAGATAGGAAAAATAAATACCGGAAAAATAGTCAGGGAAATAATGGTGCTTACAATATACATGGCCCTGATTTTTGTTCCTAGCACCATGAAGAAAAAAAGAAAGAAAGAAAGAGAGAAAGAGGGAGAGAGGGAGGGAAGAAGGAAGGAAGGAAGGAAGGAAGGAAGGAAGGAAGGAAGGAAGGAAGGAAGGAAGGAAGGAAGGAAGGAAGGAAGGAAGGAAGGAAGAAGATACAGAATAGTGACACTTGCCTAAGATATGTAAATTTACAATAAAGTTACAGTAAAAAGATTCCCACAGATGACACAGACACACACTGAGAGAAGACCATTCAAAGACCAAGGGAAAAGATGGGCATGGACAAGCTAAGGAGCAAGTCTCTGAGGAGACCAGCCTTCTGTTGCCAGGTTCTGGGGTGCTGGGACTCTTCGTAAAGATTCTAGGTTCTTCTTGTCTTGAACAAAGAATTGGACAAAATAATGGCAAAGGGCAGTGAGGATTTACATTTGTTAAAGGCAAAGAAAGAACTAGCTTCTGCACAGCTGGTACAGTATGGGCTGACTACAAGTAGGAAAAGAAGTGCTCTACAGGATGAGAACGGATCATTGTGAAAGAGAAAGCACAGTGGCCACAAGCTTAACAGCGGCCTTTTTTTTTTTTTAATTCCCTTTCCTCAGCGTGATGTCAGGTCTAGGCCATTGCGTCAAAAACTTGCTTGAGGGCTGGAGGGTTAGCTCAGTGGTTCCGGCGCCTGCCTCGCAAGCGCAAGGACCTGAGTTCGATCCCCGGTAACCACATATAATGATGGGCATGGAGACACGCCCACCTACCATCAACACCGCATACCACAATGCCGGGCGTGGTGACTCACGCCTGTACTCCCAGCACTCGGGAGGCAGAGACAGGAGGATTGCTGAGTTCGTGGCGGCTTGCCTGGGCACCATAGTGAGCTCAGGGCCAGCCTGAACTACAAAGCGAGACCCTGTCTCAAAAGCAAAAAAAAAACTTGCTTGAGTTCTCGGGAGAAAAACTAAAGATAGCATTCTCTGGCCCAGGCTTGGGTACTCTTTTGCTATATGTTTCCTGGATTTCCCTTATTGATAGGACAGGCCTACTTTCTCAACCAGTTTGCCACATCCTAATTTCCGGCCTCACTGCTTCACCTGGATCTTAGCTTTCCAGCCCCGAGAGTTGTGAGACAAGAAATCTGTACCATAATCTATGCCAAAAAACAAATGAGGTTCTAATATCATGCTGTTTATGTAAGATGTTACCCTCAAGGGACACTTAGTTATGGGTACACAGTCCTCTCTCTCTCTCTCTCTCTCTCTCTAATTTCTTGTTAGTATATATATAAGCAAATATGTGTTTAGCAGAACAGGTGGTTGGACCCAGGATCATTCTACCACTGAGCTACATTGGAAGAAAAAAAAAAGCCAAACAATGCTTGTGTATATAGGGGTGGGATGGGATAAGGGAGGGAGAAAATGAGAATTAATTTGTGTCATTTACTAGTACAAATTCTCAATGTGGAGTGTAATTGTGATGTGTATATATAATGTACCAATGAAATGTACCAATTAAAAAAAAAGCCAAAAACTTTGAGACAGGCTTTCTCCAAAATGTCCAGTCTGGCTTCAGACTTGCAGTCCTGCTTCCAGCCTACCTAGTAGGCCAGGATCACACACATACCACGACACTGTACTATAGTTATTTCTTAACTAAAAGTGTTCTCTTAAAAATAGATGATAAGCAATAATCTGGTGAAGAGGAGCTTCTGCCAATCACATGGATAAAGATTAACACTAATATTCCAAGAGTTTCTACCAACTGATAAGAAAAATACAGCAGAATGGAAAAGGAAGAAATGAGTCACATGAGGAAGTGTCCAAATTGTGAACAAACCCAGAATAAGAATTTAACATCTGAATCCCAGCACTCGGGAGGCGGAGGCAGGAGGATTGCTGAGTTCGCAGCGGCTTGCCTGGGCTACATAGTGAGCTCAGGGCCAGCCTGAACTACAAAGCGAGACCCTGTCTCAAAAGCAAAAAAAAAAAAAAAAAAAGAATTTTACATCTGTAGATCTCAAGAAAAAGCAAATTAAACAAGTCCTTTTTTTCTCAAACATGCATGACATTTGCCTAAACGTTCAAGTGAAAAGGTGATAATGTGTTGCTCTGGCTGACAGTATTGAGAAATATGAATTGGTACAACTTGTTAGAAAAGTAATCTGGGGCCAGGGATTTAGCTCAGGGGCACTGCTGCCTGCTTTGCAAGGACAAGATCATGAGTTCAATCCCTAGTGCCACCCCCTCCCCCAAAACAGAAAAGTAACCTGGAGATACCTGTTAAAATTAAAAATACGGGGCTGGAGATTTAGCTCAGTGGTTCTGGCACCTGCCTGGCAAGCGCAAGGTCCCTGATTTGATCCCTGGTTACCGCAAACAACAATACCAGGTGTGCTGACTCACACCCACCAGCAATCAGTACCACACACCACAGTGCTGGGCATGGTGGCTCACGACTGTCATCCCAGCACTCGGGAGGCAGAAGCAGGAAGTTTGCTGAGTTCGAGGCTTTCCTGGGCTACATAGTAAGCTCAGGGCCAGCCTGAACTACAAAGTGAGACCCTGTCTCAAAAAAAAAAAAAAAAGGGCCAGAGGGTTAGCTAAGTGGTTCCGGCGCCTGCCTTGCAAGCATAAGGACCTGAGTTCGATCCCCGGTTACCACATGTAATGCTGGGCGTGGTGGCTCACACCTGTAATCCCAGCACTCGGGAGGCAGAGACAGGAGGATTGCTGAGTTCGCGGCGGCTTGCCTGGGCACCATAGTGGGCTCAGGGCCAGCCTGAACTACAAAGCAAGACCCTGTCTCCAAAAAGAAAAAAAAAAAATTAAAAATACAAACCTCAATTGACTAGGAATTTTAACTTGGGAAATCTGTTTTATTGACATGAGCACCCCACTTTACCCAGGATCACTTGTAAAAATATCAGACTGTAGCATATCATGGTCTTTGTAGAAGACAGAAAATCTGCATGTCCAGTGGTAAAAGAATTATCAAATAATTGTATTAAGTCTAACTCATTTGGAAATGTGTCCATATGATATTACAGTACAGAGTAACACTCCATCTTTTAAAATCCAAGCCAGATTATCACTTCTCGGCCTTTTGGCTAAGATCAAGTGTAAAATCCAAGCCAGATCAAAAAGCAAACCAATTAGCCCTTCATAAAAGAAGCAAATCAGGAATACCCTAGCCCAGGACACCTATAGGAGAGACGGAATTTTTAACATTTTA